>JAUUDZ010309960.1:0-16368 GCA_032361705.1 Panulirus versicolor | reverse complement strand
GAAATGCCCGCCCAACTGGGCTCTACAGGTTAAGAAATGCCCACATACCAGGGCCCTGCAGGTAAAGGAATGCCCACGTACCTGGGCTCTACAGGTAAAGGAATGCCCACCAATCTGGGTTCTACAGGGAAAGGAATGCCCACCTACCTTGGCTGTACAGGTAAAGGAATGCCCACCTTTCTTGGCTGTACAGGCAAAGGAATGTCTACCTACCTGGGCTTTACTGGGAAAGGAAAACCCATCTACCTAGGCTCTACAGGTAAAGGAATGCCCACATGCCTGGGCTCTCCAAGGAAAGGAATGCCCACCTACTAGGATTCTATAAGGAAAGAAATGCCCACCTATCTTTGTTCTACAGGTAAACGAATGCCCCTTACTTGGGCTCTACAGGGTAAGAAATGCCCATCTACTTGGGCACCACAGGGAAAGGAATGCCCACCTACTTGGGCTCTACAGGTAAAGAAATGGCCACCTACGTGGGCTCTATATGTTAATGAATGTCCACCTACATGGACTCTACAAGTAAAGAAATGCTCACCTACATCGGCTCTACAAGTAAAGGAATACCCACCTACCTGGGCCCTATAGGTAAAGGAATCCCCCCCTACGTGGGCTCTACAGGTAAAGGAATATCCACCTATCTTGTGTCTACAGGAAAGAATTGCTCAACTACCTAGGCTCTACAGGTAAGGAAATGCCTGTCTACCTGGGCTTTACAGGTAAAGGAATGCCCACCTACCTGGGCTCTACAGGTAAAGGAAAGTCCACTTACATAGGTTCTACTGGGAAAGAAATGCCCTCCTACCTGGACTCTACAAACAAGGAATACCCACCTACCTGGAATCTACAGGGAAAGGAATACCCACCTGCCTGGGCTTTACAGGCAAACGAATTCTCACCTAAATGAGTTGTATATGCAAAGGAATGCCCACCTACTTGGACTTTACAGGGAAAGCAATGCCTACATACCTTAGCTGTACATTTAAAGGAATGCCCATATACCTGGGCTCTACAGGGAAAGGAATACCCACCTACTGGGGCTCTACAGGCAAAGGAATGCCCAACAACCTGGGCTCTACAGGTAAACGAATGCCCACCTACCTGGGTCCTACAGGTAAAGAAATGCCCATCTACTTGGGCTCTAGAGGTAAAGGAAAGACTACCTACCTGGGTTGTACAGGGAAAGGAATGCCTACCTACCTGGGTCCTACAGGTTAAGAAATACCCACCTACCTTGGCTCTATAGGTAAAGAAATCCTCAACAATCTGGGCTCTACTGGGAAAGGCATCTCCAACTACTTGGTCTCTACATGGAAAGGAATGCCCAACTACTTTATCCCTATAGGTAAAGGAATGCCCACCTACCAGAAGTCAATAGGGAAAGGAATGCCCACCTACCTGGCCTTTACAGGCAAAGGAATATTCACTTACCTAGTCTTTACTGGATAAGGAATGCCCACCTACCTGAGATCTATAGGTAAGGGAATGCGTACATACCTGGGCTCTACAGGGAAAGAAATGTCCACTTACCTGGGCTCTACGGGGAATAGAATGTCCTCTTACTTAGGCCTTACATCTGAAGGAATTTCCACTTTCTTGGGCCCTACAGGTAATGGAATGTCCGACTTGGGCTCTACAGGAAAAGGAATGCCCACCTACGTGCTTTCTACACGTAAATGAACGCCCACCTACCTTAGCACCTACAGGTATAGGAATGCCCACCTATATGGGCTCTTCAGGAAAAGGAATGCTCAACTACCTGGGCTCTACAGGGGAAGGAATGTCCACCTATCTAAACTCTATAGGTAAAGTAATGCCCACTAACCTGGGCTTTACGGGCAAAGGAATGCCCAGCTACCTAGGTCCTACAGGTTAAGAAATGCCCACCTACTTGGGCTCAACAGCTAATGAAATGTCCACCTACCTGGTCCCTACATGTAAAGGAATGCCTACCTATCTGGGCTCTACAGGTAAGCGAATGCCCACCTACCTAGGCTCTACAGGTAAAGGAATGCCCACCTACCTGTTCTCTATAGTGAAAGGAATGCCCAACTATCTGGGCTCTACAGGGAAAGAAATGCTCACTCACCTTCGCTGTACAGGCAAGGAATGCTCACCTACCTGGGCTCTACAGGAAAAGAAATACTCACCTGCCTGGGCTCTACAAGCAAAGGAATGTCCACCTACCTGGGCTGTACAGGCAAAGGAATATCCGCTTACCTGGGCTTTACGGGGAAAGGAATGCCCACATTCCTCAGCTCAACAGGTAAAGGAATGCCGTTCTAACTGGGCTCTAAAGGTAAACAAATACCCACCTACCCGGGCTCTACAGGTAAGAAAATGCCCACCTTCCTTGGCTCTAGAAGTAAAGGAATGCCCACCTATATGGGCTCTACAGGGAAAGGAATGCCTACCTGCCTGGGTTATACAGGCAAAGGAATGTCCACCTACCTGGGTGGTACAGGTAAAGGAATGCCCATCTACCTGGGTTCTACAGGGAGAGGAATGCCCACCAACCTGGTCTCTACAGGAAAAGGAATACCCAAATACCTGGGCTCTAGAGGCAAAGGAATGGCCACCTACCTGGGCTATACATGCAAAGGAATGCCCACTTACATGTGCTTTACAGGGAGAGAAATGTGCACTTACCTAGGCTCTACAGGGAATGATATACCCACCTACCTGTGCTCTACAGGTAATGAAATGTCCATCTACCTCTGCTCTACAGGGAAAGGAATTCCCACCTACCTGGGCTATACAGGTAAAGGAATACCCACCTACCTGGGCTCTACAGTTAAGGAAATGCTCACCTACCTGCGCTATACAGGGAAAGGAATCTCTACCTACCTTGGTGGTGCAGGTAAAGGAATGCCCATCTACCTGAGTTCTACAGGGAAAGGAATGCCCACCACCTTGGGCTCTACAGGGAAAAGGAATGCTCAAATACATGAGCTCTACAGGTAAAGGAATGCCCACCTACCTGGGCTGTACAACAAAAGTAATGCCAACTTTCCTTGCTTTACAAAGAAAGAAATGACCAACTGCCTGGGCTCTACAGGGAATGATATACCCACCTACCTGCGCTCTACAGGTAATGAAATGCTCATCTACCAGTACTCTAGAGGAAAAGGAATTCCTACCTACCTGGGCCATACAGGTAAAGGAATACCCACCTACCTGTTCTCTACAGTTAAATAAATGCCCACCTACCTTGGCTATACAGGTAAAGGAATGCCCACCTACGTGGGCTCTACAGACAAAGGAATGACTTCCTACCTGGGTGGTGCAGGTAACGGAATGCCCATCTGCCTGGGTTCTACCGGGAAAGGAATGCCCACCAACCTGGGCTTTACAGGGAAAAGGAATGCCTACCTACCTGGGCTGTACAACCAAAGTAATGCCCACTTTCTTGTACTTTACAGGGAATGGAATGCCCACCAACCTCGGCTCTATAGGGAAAGAAATACCCATTACCTGGGCTCTACACGTAAAGAGATCCTCACCTACCTGTGCTCTACAAGGAGAGGAATGCCCATCTACCCGGGCTCTACAAGTAAAGGAATGCCCACCTATATGGGCTGGACAGGCAAAGGAAAGCCTGCTTACCTGGAATTTACGCGGGAAGGAATGCCCACATTCCTTAGCTCAACAAGTAAAGAAATGCCCTACTAACTAGGCTCTAAAGATAAAAAATACCCACCAACCTGAGCTCTAGAGGTAGGAATATGCCAAGCTTCCTGGGCTCTACAGGTAAAAGAATGCCCACCTATATGGGCTCCACAGAGAAAGGAATGCCCACCTACCTGGGCTCTGCAGGCAAAGAAATGTCCACCTACAATGTGGCACAGGTAAAGGAATAACCATCTCCCGGGTTGTACAGGTAGAGGAATGCCCACCAACCTGGTCTCTACAAGGAAAGGAATACCAAAATGCCTTGGCTCTACAGGCAAAGGAATAGCCACCTACCTGGGCTGTTCATGCAAAGGGATGCCCACTTACATGGGCTTTACAGGAAAAGAAATGCCAATCTACCTGGGCTCTACAGGAAATGGTATACCCACCTATCTGGGCTTTACAGGTGATGAAATGCCCATCTACCTGGGCTCTACAGGGAAAAATTCCCACCTATCCGGGCTATACAGATAAAAGAATATTCACCTACCTGGGCTCTACAGTTAAAGAAATGCCCACCTACCTGGGCTATACAGGTAAAGGAATGCCCACCTACCTTGGTTCTATAGTTAAAGAAATGCCCACTTACCTGTGCGTTTACAGGCAAAGGAATGTCTACCTACCTGGGTGGTACAGGTAAAGGAATGCCCATCTACCTGGATTCTACAGGAAAAGGAATGCCCACCAACCTGGGCTCTACAGGGAAAAGGAATGCTCAAATAGATGAGCTCTACAGGCAAAGGAATGCCAACCTACCTGGGCTGTACGACCAAAGTAATGCCCGCTTTCCTGTGCTTTACAGGGAAAGGAATGCCCACCTACCTGAGTTCTACAGGGAAAGGAATACCCACTACCTGAGCTCTACAGGTAAAGAAATGCCCACCTGCTTGTGCTCTAGAGAGAAAGGAATGCCCACCTACCTAGGCTTTACAGGTAAAGGAATGCCCACCTATATGGGATGTACAGGAAAAGGAATGCCCGCTTACTTGGGCTCTACAAGCAAAGAAATGGCCACCTACCTGGGCTCTACAGGGAATGATATACCCACCTACCTGGGCTTTAGAGGTAATGAAATGCCCATCTCCCTGTGCTCTACAGGGATAGGAATTTTCACATATCTGGGCCATACAGGTAAATGAATATTCTCCTACCTGGGCGCTACAGTTAAAGAAATGCTTACCTACCTGGGCTATACAGGGAAAGGAATGCCAAACTACCTGGGCTCTAAAGGAATCTCTACGTACCTGGGTAGTACAGGTAAAGGAATGCCCATCTACCTGGGCTCTACAGGGGAAAGGAATGCCCACCAAACTAGGCTTTACAGGGAAAAGAAATTCTCAAATACATGAGCTCTACAGGCAAAGGAATGCCCACCTACCTAAGCTCTACAGGGAAAGGAATACACACTACTTGAGCTCTACAGGTAAAGAAATGCTCACCTACCTGTGCTCTACAGGGAAAGGAATGCCCACCTACCTGGGCTCTACAGGTAAGGGAATGCCTACCTATATGGGCTGTACAGGCAAAGGAATGCCCGCTTACCTGGGCTTTACGGGGAAAGGAATGCCCACATTTCTTGGCTCAACAGCTAAAGGAATGCCCTTCTAACTGGGCTCTAAAGGTAAAGAAATACCCACATACCTGAGCTCTAGAGGTAAGAAAATTCCAACCTTCTTGGGATCTTCAGGTACCTGGGCTCTATAGGCAAAGGAATGTCCACCTACCTGGGCGGTACAGGTAAAGGAATACCCATCTACCTGGGTTGTACAGGGAGAAGAATGCCCACCAACCTTGTCTCTACAGGGAAAGGAATACCCAAATACCTGGACTCTACAGGCAAAGGATTGCCCACGTATCTGGGCTGTACATGCAAAGGAATGCCCACTTACATGTGCTTTACAGGGAAAGAAATGCCCGCTTATCTGTGCTTTACAGGAAATGGTATACCCACCTACCTGGGCTCTACAGGTAATGAAATGCCCATCTACATGTGCTCTACAGGGAAAGGAATCCCCACCTGTCCGGGCTATACAGGTAAAGGAATATCCACTTACCTGGGCTCTACAGTTAAAGAAATGCCCACGTACTTGGGCTATACAGGTAAAGGAATGCCCACCTACGGGGCTCTACAAGCAATGGAATATCTACCTACCTGGGTGGTACAGGCAAAGGAATGCCTATCTACCTGGGTTCTACAGGGAAAGGAATACCCACCAACCTAGGCTCTACAAGTAAAGAAATGCCCTCCTACCTGGGTTCTAGAGGTAAAGGAATGCCTACCTACCTGTGCTCTTTAAGGAAAGGAATGCCCACCAAACTAGGCTCTACAGGCAGAGTAATGCCCAATACCTGGCCTCTAGAGGGAAAGGAATGTCAGCCTATCTCGGTTCCACAGGTAAAGGAATGCCCACCTATATGGGCTCTACAGGGAAAGGAATGCCCACCTACTAGGGCTCTACATGCAAAGGAATGTCCACTTACTTGGGTGGTACAGGTAGGTAAAGGAATGACCAACCAACTGGGTTCTACGGGGAAAGGAATCCCCACCAACCTAGGCTCTATAGGTAAAGAAATGCCCACCTACCTGGGCTGTACATGCAAAGGAATGCCCACTTACATGGGCTTTACAGGGAAAGAAATGCCCACATACCTGTCCTCTACAGGGAATGGTATACCCACCTACCTGGGCTCTACAGGTAATGAAATGTCCATCTACTTGTGCTCTATAGGGAAAGGAATTCCCGCTTACCTGGGCTATACAGGTAAAGGAATATCCACCTACCTGGGCTCTACAGTTAAAGAAATACCCACCTACCTGGGCTATAACAGTAAAGGCATGCCCATCTACCTGGGCTCTACAGACAAAGGAATGTCTACCTACCTGGGTGGTACAGGTAAAGGAATGCTCATCTACCTGGGTTCTACAGGGAAAGGAATGCCCACAAACATGGGCTCTCCAGGGAAAAAGGAATGCTCAAATACATGAGCTCTACAGGCAAAGAAATGCCCACCAACCTGGGCTATAAAATCAAAGTAATGCCCACTTTCTTGTGCTTTACAGGGAAAGAAATGCCCAACTACCTGGGCTCTACAGGGAAAGAAATACCCACCTACCAGGGCTCTACAGGTAAAGAAATGCCCACCTATATGGGCTCTTCAGTAAAAGGAATGCCCACCTACCTGGGCTCTACAGACAAAGGAATATCAACTTTCCTGGGTGGTACAGGTAGTTACAGGAATGCCCACCTACCTGGGTTCTATGGGGAAAGGAATGCCCACCATCCTAGGCTCTATAGGTAAAGAAATGCCCACCTACCTTGGCTCTACAAGTAAAGGAACGCCTACTTACCTGGGCTCTTCAGGGAAAGGAATGCCCACCAAACTAGGCTTTACAGGTAGAGGAATGCTCAATACCTGTACTCTACACGGAAAAGAATGTCAGCCTGCCTCAGCTCTACAGGTAAAGGAATGTCCACCCATATGGGCTATACAGGGAAAGGAATGCCCACCTGCCAATACTCTACAGGCAAAGGAACGTCCACTTACTTGGATGGTACAAGTAGGTAGAGGAATGACCCAACTGGGTTCTACGGGGAAAGGAATCCCCATCAACCTATACTCTATAGGTAAAGAAATGCCCATCTAACTGGGCTATACAGGTAAAAGAATTCCCACCTACCTGGGCTCTACAGGGAGAAGAATGCCCACCAACCTAGGCTCTCCAGGTAGCGGACTGCCCATTACCTGGGATCTACAGGGAAAGGAATGTCCATCTACCTCGGCCCTAAAGGTAAAGGAATTCCCACCTTTTTGGGCTCTACAGGGAAAGGAATGCCCACCAACCTTGGAACTTCAAGTAAAGAAATACCCACATTCCTGGGTTCTACAGGGAAATGAATGCCCACCTACCTAGGCTGTACAGGCAAGGAATGCCCACCTACTAGGGCTCTACAGGGAAAGGAATGCCCACCTTCCTGGACTGTACAGCCAAAGGAATGTCCACCAACCTGGGCTTTACTGGGAAAGGAAAGTCCACCTATCTGGGCTCTACAGGTAAGAAATGCTCACATACCTGGGCTCTAGAGGGAAAGGAATTACAACCTACTGGGTTCCTACAGGGAATCTGATGCCCACTTAACTTTGTTCTACAGGAAAACGAATGCCCTCGTACCTGGGCTCTACAGGGAAAGAAATGCCCGTCTACTTGGGCACCACAGGGTAATGAATGCCCACTTACCTGGGCTCTACAGGTAAAGATATGCCCACCTACTTGGGATCTATAGGTTAGTGAATGTCTACCTACATGGATTCTACAAGTACATAGATGCTCAACTATATCGGCTCTACAGGTATAGCAATCCCACCTACCTGGGCCCTATAGGTAAAGGAATGCCCACCTACCTGGGCTCTACAGGTAAAGAAATACCCATCTATCTGGGCTCTACAGGTAAAGGAATGCCTTCTGCATGTAATGTCCACATACATAGGCTCTTCATGGAAAAAAATGCCCTCTTACCTGGGCTCTACAGGTAAATGAATGCCCACCTACCTGGGCTCTACAGGTAAAGGAATGCCCACCTAACTGGGCTCTACAGGTGAGGAAATACTCACCTACTTGGGCTCTACAGGTAAAGGAATGCCCACCTACCTGGGCTGTACAAGTAAAGGAATGTCCACCTACCTTGAATTTGCAGGGAAAGGAATTCCCACCTATCTGGGTTCAACAGGTAAAGGAATGCTCACCTACGTGGGCTTCACAGGTAATCTCCACCTACCTAGTTTCTACAGGTAAAGGGATGTCCAAATAATTGAGCTGTACTGGCAAAGGAATGCCCACCTACCTAGGTCCTACACATAAAGGAATGCCTTGGCTCTACAAGTTATGAAATGTTCACTTACCTGGGCCCTACAGGCAAAGGAATGCCCACCTACTTGGGCTATACAGGTAAAGGAATACCCACCTACCTAAGCTCTATAGGTGAAGGAATGCCCACCTACCTGGTTTCTACAGGCAAAGGAATTCCCACTTACCTGGGCTGTACAGGCAAGGATTGCCCACCTACATGGGATCTACAGGGAAAGGAATGCCCACCTACCTGCCTGTGCTCTACAGGCAATGCAATGCCCACCTAGGCTGTACAGGCAAAGGAATGCCCACGTACCTCGACTTTACAGGGAAAGTAATGCCCTCACACCTTGGCTCTACAGAAAAAGGAGTGCCCACATAACTGGGCTCTACAGGGAATGGAATGCCCACCTACCGGGGGTTCTACAGGCAAATGAATGCCCACCTACCTGGGCGGTACAGGTAAAGGAATGCCCACCTACCTGGGTACTACAGGTAAAGGAATGCCCGCCTACCTGGGCTCTACAGGTAAACGAAGGCCCACCTACCTGGGCTGTACAGGGAGATGAATGCCTACCTACCTGGGCCCTACAGGTTAAGAAATATCCACCTACCTGGGCTCTACAGGGAAAGGAATGCCCACCTACTTGGTCCCTATAGGTAAAGGAATGCCCACCTACCAGGGCTCTACAGGGAAAAAAAGGAATGCCCACCTACCTGGGCCTTACAGGCAAAGGAATATCCACCTACCTGGTCTTTACTAGGAAAGGAATACCCAGCTACCTGGGCTCTACAGGTAAAGGAATGCCTACATACCTGGGCTCTACATTTAGATAAATGTCCACCAACCAGGGCTCGAGAGGGAAAGGAATCTCCACTTACCTGGGCTCTCCAAGGAAAGGAATGTCCACTTACATGGGCCTTACATTTAAAGGAATGCCCATCTTCCTGGGCTCAATAGGTAAAGGAATGTCCTCCGACTTGGGCCACAGAATATAAGGAATGCCCACCTACGTGCGCTCTATAGGTAAATGAATGCCCAGCTACCTTAGCACCTACAGGCAAAGGAATTCCCAAATACCTAAGTCCTTCAGGTAAAGGAATGCCCACTTGCCTGGGCTCTAAAGCTAATGAAATGTCCACCTACCTGGGCCCTATATGTAAAGGAATGCGCACCTATCTGGACTCTACAGGTAAACGTATGCCCACCTACCTAGGTTTTATAGGAAAAGGAATGCCTCTACAGAGAAAGGGATGCCCACCTGACTGGGCTCTAGAGGGAAAGGGATGCCCACCTACTTGTGCTCTACAAGTTAAGGAAAGCCCACCTACCTGGGCTCTACAGGGAGAGGAATGCCTACCTTCTTGGGCCCTGCAGGTTAAGAAATACCCACCTACCTGGGCTCTACAGGTAAAGAAATGTCCACCTACCTGGGTTCTACAGGGAAAGGAATGTCCACCTACCTTGTCTCTACATGGAAATGAATGCCCACCTACTTGGTCCCTGTAGGTAAAGGAAAACTCTCATACCAGGGCTCTACAGGGAAAGAAATGCCCACCTACTTGGGCTCTACAGGGAAAGGAATGCACACCTACCTGGGCTGTAAAGGCAAAGGAATGCCCATATACCTGGGCTCTACAGGGAAAAGAATGCACACCTACCTGGCTTCTACAGGCAAATGAATGCCCACATACCTGGGCTCTACAGGTAAAGGAATCTCCACTTACCTGGTCTTTACCTCGAAAGTAATGCCTACCTACCTGGGCTCTACAGGTAAAGGAACGCCCAAATACCTGTGCTCTACAGGTAAAGGTTTGCCCATCTACCTGGGCTCTCCAGGGAAAGGAATCTCTACTCACCTGGTCTCTACAGAGAAAGGAATGGCCACTTACTTGGGCCTTACGTTTGAAGAAATGCCCACCTTCCTGGGCTCTACAGGTAAAGGAATGTCCATCGAGTTGGGTTTTACAGGAAAAGGAATGCCCACCTACATGCGTTCTATAGGTAAATGAATGCCCACCTACCTTGGCACCTACAGGTAATGGAATGCCCACCTACATGGGCTCTTCGGGGAAAGGAATGCACAACTACCTGGGCTCAACAGGCAAAGGAATGTCTACCTACCTAAGCTCTATAGGTAAAGGAATGCCCACTTACCTGGGATGTACAGGCAAATGAAAGCCCACCCGCCTAGATCCTACAGCTAATGATATGTCCACCTACCTGGGCCCTACATGTAAAGGAGCTCCTACCTATCTGGGCTCTACAGATAAACGTACAGGCAAGGAAGGCTCACTTACCTGTGCTCTGCAGGAAAAGGAAAGCCCAACTGCCTGGGCTCTACAGGCATAGGAATGTCCACCTACCTGGGCTGTACTGGCAAAGGAATGCCCACCCATATGGAATCTAAAGGGGAAGGATTGCCCACCTATATGGAATCTACAGGGGGAAGGATTGCCCAGCTACCTGGCCTTTACAGGCAAAGGAATGCCCAGCTACCTGGGCTTTCCAGGCAAAGAAATGTCACCTATCTGAGTGGTACAGATAAAGGAATGCGCATCTACCTGGGTTCTACAGGGAAAGGAATGCCCACCAACCTGAGCTCTACAGGGAAAGGAATACCCAAATACATGGGTTCTACAGGCAAAGGAATACCCACCTACCTGGGCTGTACAGGCATAAGAATGCTCACTTGGGCTTTACAGGGAAAGGAGTTCCCACCTACCTTGGTTCTACGGCGAATGGAATACCTACCTACCTGGGCTCTACAAGGATGAAATGTCCATCTACCTGTGCTCTGCAGAGAAAGGAATTCCCACCTACCTGGACTCTACAGGGAAAGGAATGCCTACTCACCTGGGCGCTACTGGTTAAGAAATACCCATCCACCTGGGCTTTAGAGGTAAAGAAATGCCCACCTTCCTGGGCTCTACAGGGAAAAGAATGCCCACCTACCTGGTCTCTAGATGGAAAGGAATGATCACCTACTTGTCCCTATAGGTGAAGGAATGCCCACCTACCAGGGCTCTACAGGGAAATGAATGCCAACTACCTAGCCTCTACAGGGAAAGGAATGCCTACCTACCTGGTCTTTGCAGCGAAAAGAATGCCCACCTATCTGGGCTCTACAGGAAAAGGAATGCCCACTCACCTGCGCTTTACAGGCAAGGAATGCTCACCTACCTGGGCGTTATAGGGAAAGGAATGCCCACAGACCTTAGCTCTAAAGGTAAAGGAATGCCCATCTAACTGGGCTCTTCGGGTAAAGAAATACCTGCCTCCCTAAGCTCTGTTGTTAAAAAAATGCCCACCTACCTGGGCTTTAAAGGTAAAGGAATGCCCGCCTATCTGGGCTCTACAGGGAAAGGAATGCCCACCAACCTGATCTCTAAAGGGAAAGGAATACTCAAATGCCTGGGTTCTACAGGAAAAGGAATGCCCACCAACCTGATCTCTAAAGGGAAAGGAATACTCAAATACCTGGGCTCTACAGGCAAAGGAATTCCCACCTACCTGGGCTGTACAGGCAAAGGAATGCCCAATTGCTTTAGCTTTATAGGGAAAGAAATGCCCACCTACCTGGGCTCTACAGGGAATGGTATACCCACCTATCTGGGTTCTACGGGTAATGAAATGCCCATCTACCTGTGCTTTACATGGAAAGGAATTCCCACCTACCTGAGCTATGCAGCTAAAGGAATGCCCACCTATCTGGGCTCTACGGGGAAAGGAATGCCCATCTACCTGGGCTCTGCAGGGAAACGAATGCCCACCTATCTTGACTGTACAGGCAAGGAATGCCCACCTACCAGGTCTCTACACGAAAAGGAATGCCCACCTACTTGGGCTCTACAGGTAAATGAATGCTCACATACCTTCGCTCTACAGGGAAAGGAATGCCCATGTACCTTCGCTCTACAGGGAAAGGAATACCTACTTACTAGGTTTCTACAGGGAAAGGAAAGCCCACCTATCTTTGCTCTACAGATAAATAAATGCTTACCTACCTGGGCTCTATAGGAAAAGCAATGCCCATCTACTTGGGTTCTACAGGGAAAGGAATGCCAACCTGCCTCTGCTCTACAGATAAACAACTGCCCACCTGCGTGGGCTCTACAGGTTAAGGAATGTCCACCTACCTGGGCTCTATAAGTGCAGAAATGCTCACCTACATGGGCTCTACAGGTAAAGGAATGCCCATCTATCTGGGCTCTATAGGTAAATGAGTGCCCACCTACTTGGGCTGTAAAGGTAAAGGAATGTCAAACCTATCTGGTCTCTACAGGGAAAGAAATGCCCATCTATCTGGGCTCTACAGGGAAAGGAATACTCAAATACCTGGGCTCTACAGGTAAAGGAGTGCCCATCTACCTAGGCTCTACATGTGAAGAAATTCCTACTTTCTTGGGCTCTACAGGTGAAGTAACACCTACCTACCTGGGCTCTATAGGGAAAGGAATGCCCACCTACCTGGGCTCTTCAGGGAAAGGAATGCCCACCTACCTGGGCTTTACAGGTAAACGAATACCCACCTACCTGGGCTCTACGGGTAATGTCCACCTACTTGGGCTCTACAGGTAAAGGAATGCCCACCTACCTGGGCTCTACAGGTAAAGGAAAGGCTACCTTCCTGGGTTCTGTAGGTAAAGAAATGCCCACCTACCTAGGCTCTACAGGTATGGGAGTGGCCAGAACGCCTGTTCCGCAGCCTAGGCCTGCCATGCGACCAAGGGCCCCGGACCACGCACCTGCTGCTACCACAAGCGTGGAGAATTGTATGTCTCGTTTCTCCCCGCTTCTTACTGTTATCTGTGTGGAGAACACACAATTACGTCAGAACAAATGAAGTAATTTATGAACTTACCCCTGGAGATAGAGGAGAAAGAAAATTTTCCACATATTCTTTGTTTATCACAGAAGGCAAGTAAGAGTTATGATGCAGGAAGCTGGAAGCCCTCCCCCTATTTTATTACATTTTCGGAAAGACGGAACGGAAGAAGAAGCAAGTGACGAGGGCTCATCCTCCTCGAAGGCTCGGGCTGAGATGTCTCAATGTGTGCGGATGTAACTAAGATGAGGAGAAAGAAGGAATAGGTAGTATATTCGAGGAAAGATACCTGGATATTCTGGCTCTGAGTGAAACGAAGCTCAAAAATAAGATGGAAGAATGGTATGGGAATGTTTTACGGGTAAAGCCAGGGGCAGGTGTGAGGGCGAGAACTAAGGGATGGGTAGCAATTTTGCTGAAAGAGAAGCTCTGGAAGTGCGTGAAAGAGCCAGGTGCACGAGCACAAGGCAGCGAGAAAAAAGATGAAGAGATCCTAGTGTTATGTAAGCAGCTGATTGACTGCGTCAACAGTGTTGATGGGTGTTTTATATGTGAAAGTAAGTAATGCGACATTTGAGTGTATAGCTGGAGAGAGTATTCAGTAGGGTAAATAAGAATAATGAACAGCATGTGAAGATGTGTACTGCAAAAGGCCTGGTTATTGGAAATAACTGGCTTTAAAGAGAAACTTACATAAGAGTGTATGGGTGTATGAGAAGGAAAGATATTACACGGGCATCACTGAATTACGTAATAATTGATAAGCGAGCAAATCAGAAACTAATGGATGGGAATGCGATGAGAGGGACAGCTGGTGGGATATCTGATTATTACCTGATTGGGATAGGGTGAAGATCTGTAGAAATTCTCGGAAAAAGAATGAAATAATATGGGCGAGAAGAGGAAAGTGAAAGTTAGAAAACTTAGAAAAGAGATTTGTCCGAAAGAATACCAGGAGAGATTAAGTGAAGAATGGTAAAAGATGAGAGTATACAAACCTAGAGGAGTGGGTGAGGAGTGGAAAGTATTGAAGAAAGTCATGCTGGCAGGTGATAAAGAGCAGTGAGTGGTAGAACGACGAAGTATGCTGTTACTGAAAGAGAAAGAAGCGGTATATGGATGCTACTTACAGGGAAGAAATGTAAGTGATGGGGAGTTGTACATGAGAGAACAGCAGATCAAGAGGGAGGTGCAGGGGATAAAAAGAGGACAAATGAAAGTTGGGGGTGAGCGATATCAACATACTTCAAAAAGAATAAGTAAATGTTTTGGTTGATAGTTAATAGTCAGTGTAAATCGCAACAAATGGGAACATCGGTAATGTGGTAAATGAATCAGTGGTAACAGCAAGTGATAAGGAGAAGAGGAGATGCAGTCAGAAAAATGTGTACTGATACGGGTGACGGATTTAGGGTACTTGAGTCAGGAGGATTGGGCGGGCATACGAGGTGAGAGAGTCATGGCAAGTTGTTTGGTGAAAGCAGATAAGGTGAAAGCGTTGCGTAAATGACATGTGGCAAGGCGGCTGGAGTGGATGGTAATACAGTTTGCTTTCATTATGAAATTGCGTAACTGTGATTACTTAAGAAATTTCAGTTCATGTATGGATCATGGTGAGGTGCCTGAGGATTAGTGGAATGCATGTAGAGTGCCACTGTGTACGGGCAAGAGAAACAAAGGTGAGTGTTCAGACTAAATGGGTTTAAGTTTGTTTAGTGTATCTGATAAGTTGTATTGGAAAGTGGCAATCGAGAGGGCGAGGATATGACCGGAACATAAGACTTGGGAGGAACCGTATGGATTCAGGAGTGGCAGAGGATATGCGGATCATATGTTTGCTTCGTAGAATTTGTGAGAAATACTTAGAAAAACAGAAGGATGTGGCATTTATGGATCTGGAAAAATATTGACGTGAGAGGAAAGCTACTAGAAGCAGTGAGAAGTTTCTATCAACAATGTAAGGCGTGTGTACGAGTAGGAAGAGAGGAGAGTGAGTTGTTTCAGGTGAGTATGGGTCTGCGGCAGGGGAGTGTGACATCACCAGAGCTGTTGATTTATTTAAGGATGGGATGGTAAGGGATGTGAGTCAGTTGTTGTTTCCTGAAGACATGGCACCGGTGGTAGATTCGAGTGAGAAACTGCAGTAGTTGGTGACTAAGCTTAGACGAATGTGTGAAACTAAATGTGAATAAGAGCAAGAGTATTAGGTTTGGCAAGATATAGCGACAGGTTACTTAGGGGGTCTTAGTTTGGGGAAAATTTGGAAGAAGTGAAGTGTTTTAGATAACTGTGAGTGGATATGGAAGCAGAAGTGAGTCATAGGTTGGCTGAAGAGGCAAAGGATTTGGGAGTTTTCAGGAATGTTCAGAAAAAGAGGTTGTCATCTGAGTAGATGCATCATATATGAGGATATTCGGAGAAAGGTCAATGTGTAGGAAATAAATTGTTTGAGGAGAACATGTGGTGTAGGTGGTTTGATCGAGTAAGTAATAAAAGGGTATTACAAAACCTTGGATGTGGAGTAATGGGACAAACCTGGGCTGTAGTGAGGATCCTGGGTGGTGTGTGGCCTGTTGCAGGAGTGGCCTGCTGCCGGTGTGTGAGGTCCGTAACCCGACCATCCAGGTAACGAGCCCCAAGCCACTCAGCCTTACGTCTAAGTCCCATCAGTAGGGCCCAAGGGTCAAAACTGGCAACAAAAAATTACTTAATGTACACGAAAAGGCTTGTAATACCTCGAGAAAAGATATAAAGAAGAGTACAACTGCAAATGCGTGTCGTAGACGGCGACTAAAGGGGACGGAGTGGGGCCTAGAAACCCTCCCCTTGTATTTTTAACTTTCTAAAAGGAGAAACAGAAGAAGGAGTCATGCGGGGAGTGCTCATCTTCCTCAAAGGCTCAGACTGAGGTGTCTAGATATGTATGGATGTAACCAAGATGAGAAAAAAAGGAGAGATAGGTAGTATATTTGAGGAAAGGAACCTGGATGTTTTGGCTCTGAGTGAAACGAAGCTCAAGGG
>JAUUDZ010309849.1:1767-16370 GCA_032361705.1 Panulirus versicolor | reverse complement strand
CAGCATCCACAACAGGTACACCCAGCATCCACGGCAGTTACACCAAGCATCCACAGCAGGCACACCCAGCATCCACAACAGGTACACCCAGCATCCACAAAAGGTACACTCAGCATCCACAAAAGGTACACACACCATCCACAACAGGTACACCCAGCATCCACAGCAGGTACACCCAGCATCCACAGAAGGTACACCCAGCATCAACAGCAGATACACCCTGCATCCACAGCCGGTACACTCAGCACCTACAGCCGGTACACCCAGTATCCACAGCAGGTACACTCAGCATCCACAAAACGTACATCTAGCAACCATGACCAGTACACTCAGCATCCACAGCCGATACACCCAGCAACCACGGCCGGTACACCCAGCATCCACAGCGGCTACATCCAGCATCCACAGCGGCTACACCTAGCATTCACAGAAGGTACACCCAGCATCCACTTCAGGTAAACTCAGCATCCACAGCCGGTACACCCAGCATCCACAAAAGGTACACAGCATCCACAGCAGCTACACCCAGCATTAACAGCAGCTACACCCAGCATCCACAACAAGTACGCCCAGCACCCACAGCAACTTCACCTAGCATTCACAGCCGGTACACCCAGCATCCAAAACGGCTACACCCACCATCCACAGCGGCTACACCCAGCATTCACAGAAGGTACACCCAGCATCCACAGAAAGTACACTCAGCATCCACTGCAGGTAAACCCAGCATCCACAACAGGAACACCCAGCATCCACAACAGGTACACCCAGCATCCACAGCAGGTACACCGAGCATCCACAGCACGTACACCGAGCATCCACAACAGGTAAACCCAGCATCCACAACAGGTACACCCAGCATCCACAGCAGGTACATCAAGCATCCACAACAGGTACACCCAGCATCCACAGCAGGTACATCCAGCATCCACAAAACGTTCATCCAGCAACCATGGCCAGTACACTCAGCATCCACAGCAGTTACACCCAGCATCCACAGCAGGCACACCCAGCATCCACAACAGGTACACCCAGCATCCACAAAAGGTACACCCAGCATCCACAAAAGGTACACACACCATCCACAGCAGGTACACCCAGCATTCACAGCAGGTACACCCAGCATCCACAACAGGTAAACCCAGCATCCACAACAGGTACACCCAGCAACCACGTCCGGTACACCCAGCACCCACAGTGGCTACATCTAATATCGCAGCGGCAACACCCAGCATTCACAGCCGGTACACCCAGCATCCACAGAAGGTACATCAAGCATCCACTGCAGGTAAACTCAGCATCCACAGCCGGTACACCCAGCATCCACAGCCGGTACACCCAGCATTCACAGAAGGTACACACAGCATCCACAGCAGCTACATCCAGCATCAACAGCAGGTAAACCCAGCATCCACAAAAGGTTCACCCAGCATCCAAAGCGGCTACACCTAGCATTCACAGCCTATACACCCAGCATCCAGAGCGGCTACACCCAGCATCCACAGCGGCTACACCTAGCATTCACAGCAGGTACACCCAGCATCCACATAAGGTACACCCAGCATCCACTGCAGGTAAACCCAGCATCCACAGGAGGTACACCCAGCATCCGCAACAGGTACACCTAGTATCCACAAAAGGTACACCCAGCATCCATAGCAGGTACACCCAACATCCACAACAGGTACACCCAGCATCCACAGTAGGTACACCCAGCATCCACAACATGTACACCCAGCATCCACAAAAGGTACACCCAGCATCCACAACAGGTACACCCAGTATCCACAAAAGGTACACCCAGCATCCACAGCAGGTACACCCAACATCCACAACAGGTACACCCAGTATTCACACAAGGTACACCCAGCATCCACAGCAGGTACACCCAGCATCCACAAAAGGTACACTCAGCATCAACAGAAGGTACACCCAGCATCCACTGCAAGTAAACTCAGCATCCACAGTCGGTACACCCAGCACTTACAGCCGGTACACCCACCACCTACAGCAGATACACCCAACATCCACAGCCGTTACCCCCAGCATCCACAGAAGGTACACCCAGCATTAACAGCAGGTACACCCAGCATCCACAGCCGGTACACTCAGCATCTACATCCGGTACACCCAGCATCCACAGCAGGTACACTCAGCATCCACAGCCGATACACCCAGCAACCACAGCCGGTATACCCATCATCCACAGCGGCTACACCCAGCATCCACAGTGGCTACACCCAGCATTCACAGAAGGTACACCCAGCATCCACAGCCGTTACCCCCTGCATCCACAAAAGGTACACCCAGCATTAACAGCAGGTACACCCAGCATCCACAGCCGGTACACTCACCATTTACAGCCGGTACACCCAGCATCCACAGCAGGTACACTCAGCATCCACAGAAGGTACATCCAGCAACCATGGCCAGTACACTCAGCATCCACAGCCGATACACCCAGCAACCACAGCCGGTACACCCAGCATCCACAGCGGCTACACCCAGCATCCACAGTGGCTACACCCAGCATTCACAGAGGGTACACTCAGCATCCACAGAAGGTACACCCAGCATCCACTGCAGGTAAACTCAGCATCCACAGCCGGTACACCCACCACCTACAGCCGGTACACCCACCACCTACAGCAGGTACACCTAGCATCCATAGCCGTTACACCCAGCATCAACAGCCATTACCCCCAGCATCCACAGAAGGTACACCCAGCATCCACAGCGGCTACACCAAGCATTCACAGTCGGTACACCTAGCATCCACAGTAGCTACACCCAGAACCCACGGCCGGTACACCCAGCATCCAGTTACACCAATGAACACAGAGAACCATTTGCTAATGCACTCAAGGACATCCACTAATATACCCACCAATCTCTGATGCACCTAACAGTGTCTCGTCCACCCAAGCCGTAAATCCACCCAAACATCTGTAATACCTAGAAGTCTGTAATCCACCCAGTAACCTGTATTCCACCCCGCAGCCTGTAATCCACCCAGCTGTCTGTAATCCACCCGGCTGTGTAATCCACCCAGCAGCCTGTAATCCTCAGCAGTCTGTAATCCACCCAGCACCCTGTAATCCACCCAGCAGTCTGTAATCCATCCAGCAGCCCGTAATCCACCCAGCAGCTTGTAATCCTCCCAGCAGTCTGCAATCCACCCGACTGTGTGTAATCCACCGAGGTATGTAATCCATCTAGCAACTCATAACTAAACCAGCAGCTTGCAATCCACCCAGCAGAGGATAATCCACCCATCTCATAATCCACCTAGCAATTCAATCCACCCAGCAACCTATCCACCTGTGATCCACCTAGCAATTTAATCCACCCAGCAACCTGTTATCCACCTGTGATCCACCTAGCAGCCTGTGATCCACCCAGCCGCTGTCCACCTCGGCCAGCGGTCCTGGGTGACGGCGTCGGGTGGGGGCTGGAGGGTAGCTCAGCTGTCACCCACAACAGCCAACATTTGGCCCAGACGTGGGCGTTTCCAGTCCAATAAGGCCATTTCTCCCGTCTGTTCCTGACATTCTGTACTTAACATATAAGAGAACTCCATGATATCTTCTGTGGGGGAAGAACTGCATGTCCTTTTTCTTGAAATTGTTACAGCGTTCCACATTCCCCTGTGCCAGGTGAGAGGAATGAAACACAGGTCCACAGGAACATGAGTTACAGTGACGAGTGAGTATGTGTGTGTGTGTGTGTAGTCTTGGCCATTACCCTGCCGCCTGCAGGACTTAGGTATTCACGTGTTTTCGACTCCGGTATAGCCACAATATGACCCTGGCGATCGGCAGGCCAGCCAACCACTCACATGGACGGCCTCAAGATCAGCGAGATGATAAGAAGATCATCATCGTTAACACAGAGGATAGTTATATCCCAGAGGCTATAGCTTGAGGTTACTTATCTGTGTAATGCCACGCAACCTTAGTGCATCGGGAGAGTCAGAAGGTTCGAACCCCGTTCGCAGACAGAGCAAGCAATCACCCCCCACCCACCTCCCTTCTACTTCCCTCGTAGGGCGACCCTCACCAACAAAATCATTTTGAAAAAAAAAAAAAAAGAAATCATGGGGTTGTGTGCGAGAGCAGGTGACCTGTGGACGAACTTGGTTAATTACTGCTGGAATCCTCCACGTACCTGATAGCATTCCCCCCAAAAAAATGACGTATCAATTAGTGATCGTGCCACTAAACCGAGTGGTACTAAGTGGTGTGTAAATATAGAGCCACTAGAGGGGTGTACACGAGTTTATACCAACAAACAGAATGCCACTTCACGTGATCGCATCTTAACCAGTGGTTTGGACGACCCAATAATCTCAAGTCTCCCAGGACAAACACCATCATCCACCTCCCAGGGTCCTGTAACTCACTCGGGCATGACCGATCAATATTATGTTTCCCAACCACACACATTTCCCTGCATGACTGCCATCTTTTACTAGCCATCTCTTTTCATCGCGATGACAAATGCTGAACTACTACTGTCGAACTACGCGGCAAGCGAAGGTTCAAACACTTCAAAACGATTTAGTAAATTCACACTGACCTAGGCAACTCGTGACGTTCCCATACCGAAGTGAAACAGCCTATGTATGGCTGACACTGTATTGTTGTGAAAGTAGGGGCGACCATTGCCGCAGAGGGAAAGGTTCGGGAGAGGTAAACAGGTAAGTGGAAAGTTCCCAGAAGCTGTACAGGTGCCACACACTCCTATATCTTAGTCACAAGTAACGGAACACACGTTAATGAAATAAAAATTGTACCAGATACGTGTACATAAGAAAGTGTATTAAGACAGCAAAACAGGGAAATGGAGAGTAAAAGTGTGTGTGTGTGTGTGTGTGTGTGTGTCTGTATGTATAGTGCGTGAGTGTTGAGAGGGAAACGAAGGAGGGACAGTTACGCCACACTGGCCCACACCTCGCGGGTCAGCACTGTTGCCAACCCGATCCGACCCGACCCGACCCGACCTAGCCTAGCCTCACCTTCACACCAGTACATTCTCTCCACAACAGATGCCATCGCTCTTCTCCTGCCTCTACACTCAAGATCCTACCAGGTTAAATTCGAGGAAAATGTTATCGCGCTGCACGGGGCCAAATAGGTTAACGGTCGGGATGGGTGGTGACACATGCTCCCTCACCCTGTCAAACCTACTTCAGGTACGATGACTCTCTCCCAGGCCTGACCCACGTGCTGTACCCCACTCTCCTGCCTTGCCGCCACTCCCCACTGCACTCTATCACACTCACTGTTTTCCTACAGTATATATCAACATTTCTGTTATCATGCGATCAAGCGAAGTGAGTCAGCATTGCTAAGCTTTGAGAGGCAGACAGTTCAGCCCAAATTGCCGTTCGCCAACTGGTCCGTTATGACGGTGATGAAACAGAGACTCAAGTATACCATCGTGATCCATATTCATTATCAGTAATTGTGAACACTCATTTGTAATTCATCGAGGGCGGTACGAAGCGTTGGAAGCCGTCCACAAGTGCTCACTTTCTATTGACAACAAGTTCAGTATTCTAAAAGATAAATCATTTACGATCCTCCATTCATATCATGAACTTCAAACGTACCTGGTTTTCCTCGCATAAAAGGCACGGGTTCAGTCTTCTGGGAGAACCATAGTTCCTCGGTAGGATCCGTCACAGAGTCACAGCAAATCACTAAAGAGAGGGGTATACAACAGTCCTGCGCGCCGTCACCCGCCACACTGACTGACTGCTGGGCTCGCACCGCCGAAGCCCGCCATGTTTCTGCTCTCCTCTCACTCACATTCGTCCTCCCAGGTCTATACCTCTTTTAGGAATCATTGTATTCCTTCAGACATTATTTCACGAATTACAGGACATTCTCATTCAAACTAGTTACAGATGAAGACCGAAGGACAAGCGGGATTGCTACATGCAGAAAGTACTGCACATAAATCTACCGCAGTTTTTCTCGGGTTTGTTGTCTACGGCTCAACACACCGTATCCTAGCAACATATAGATCCGCTTGTGCGAGGAACCATTTTCAGTATATCTGTATGATAACTTCAGTGATATTTATGAACATCTGAATTGCAAAAACATTGCCGGCGGAGACATCACTAAAATGAGCAGGCAATTTGTTGTCGATTGTACCCAATCCGGTTTGAGTCCGTCTATGCGGCACGAACGTGTTACTTTTATCTCCACCTCCTGCGCTGTAGGTAGCCATACATCACTCTCGCTTTTGGACAATATCTTGGAGTACGGTTCGGTGTGAAGCGAATCAAAGATACATATGCAGATTGATGAACATCTTCAGCATGCACGAGACGAGCAACGATGAGTTTGGAATATTGACAACTGTCGCATGCCACGTTAATTGATTATGTCTTACAACGAGATGGAAAGTCTATGTGGGTGACTGTGTAGGTACAGTCTGGCGATGATGATGATTGCGGGTGGACTTAGTTTGATGGAGATGATGATCATGGTGGTGTAGGGGGATCATAATGGTGTCAGTGGATGTCAGTGATGGAGAGAGTGATGGTGAGAGTGTTATGTAACAAGCTGATGGTAGTTAAGGGGATGTGGTGATTATGAGGATTGTTATTCTGGCAGGGTAAGGATGATGATGATGGCTGGGATGATGATGTCAACGAAGATAGTAGTAGGATGATGGCTGCGAGAATGATGACAGCTAATAACACCGTTACAATAAGAATATCAGTGCTACATCAAGGGAGATAAGACGAAGGGTCAAACCCTCTATCAAAACCAATGATCAAGTTATAAGAAGACGTGATCCTCACGACGTAGGGCAACAAGGGAGAAACGATCCCCATCAGTATTCACTAGGCAACTCACTCATCAGATCACCCTTAGAGCAGCCTACCACTGAACAGCAATTGAGGTCAAGTCGAACGACACAGCAGCACGAGGATTCCCAACTCCCATGCTGGGAATATGAGGCATGTCACCACGGTCACAACAACGTATGTGAAGGGCAATTAGTCAAAAGAATGACGTCAATCACGCGCAGCGTCTCCGTGTTAGAGACACCTGCCACTTGCGTCTATCATAATGTCCGTCAGACGCGCACGATACACGCAGTGTCAAGCAAACAACTTTCTACCAGTCAAAGAAAATCAAGTGTGGTGCGGAAGGCTGGCTACCTTAAGCTTCTCAAGGACAATGGAGAAGTAGGGTCTGAGTGCTGTGGACTCATGATGGTGATGAAAAGAAAAAGAACTGCATCATTAGGGTAAGTGGTTGGCTATGATCTGGCCAACATAGTTCCCTGTCATCCATCATCCAGACATTTTTGTAGAGGACAATTTAGGTCGATACGGACAAAATTAAGAGAATGTAAAAAAAAAAAAAAAAGAATATAGCGTTTCTTTTAAGAAGAAAAAAGTAACGATAGTCTGAGCATTCTTGCTGATGGTTCATTTCTAGCCATCAGTCCTCTGCTTCATTTTCACATACCTAAAGTAATATACATTTCCATGGAATGCACGGTTGCATGCGCAGTGTAAGGTAAAAGACACTCATGAGGAATAGCAAACAGCCACACTTTGGTGACGATAGGCCACTGTAGACCAAACGTTGGTTGTGAGAGACGTGTTCACCTCAGAGCACTTGGGGGTCACCTGCAGTGCAGCATCGTTAATGGAAATCAATTAAGAATGAGAGGATTTCCGTCTGGTTATAAGCCAGTTTAAATTCCAAGTTAAACCTCTTTAAAAAGGCCATCACTCGGGCAGAATCCAAACCTGGGTGTTGGATCTTTTATGCCATTCAATCCCTCAGCTATTGTAAATCAATTATATAGAAGATACAGTTAAATGTGTTGGACCTGACCCTTACGGTACAGGTCAAACTCATCTTCACTAAAACCGAGATGGGAATCCTGACGGCAGGCGGACAAATGATGAAGGCGAACAAAAGCGACTCTTAATTGTCTCCTAGGCTATGAAAGCGACACTAAAACTAACTCATTAAAAACAATTTAAGCACAGTATCTATCAATCTATCTATCTAACTATCTATCTATCTATCTATATATATATATATATATATATATATATATATCATATAATGCACATTATGGTTTCATATTCATTACATGTACCGGGGAAATATGAATGGCTGAATGTAAAAGCAAAAGACAGGAACGCAAATTGAAATTCTTGTAATGGTAAACTTTACAGTTAGCTGCGAACAACAGAGACACGCCTGCGTTTGTTTTACATTCACACATTCATGTCCCTCACGTGCACTTAACAAGATTCTTTTGGTGGAAAGGAGGGGAGAAAAAATCTACTGTAAATAGTATAAATGGTGGAATGATAATTCATGGAATACAGACGTGGAACGTGGGTGTCCATTTTACACAAATCTGACGCTGCGCAGTGGGTAAGCGCAGTGGGTAAAGTGGCTGATGTCGGTGGGTGTATATGTGTTCGTGGGCCGGGGAAGGGAGGTGACAGTAGGTGGGAGGACATTTATGACGGTGGATGTGGCTAAAATTGTGATGGCGTGTTGGGGTACAAATGTGACGGTGGATGGGTTGTTGGGTAGCTTAGAGGTGACGGTAAGTAGGGTATAGAAGTAACGGTGTGTGGGGTACATATGTTACGGTGTGTGGGGTACATACGTTACAGTGTGTGGTGTATAGATGTAACGGTGTTTAAGGGTATAGATGAGGCGATGGTTGGAGTAAATATGTGACGGTGTTTAGGGGTACAGATGTGACGATGTGAGGTCTAGATGTTACGGTGTGAAGGGGTACAGATATGATGCTGGGTGGGGTAAACAAGAGGTAAAAATGTTTGGGTGTACAAATATAACAATGGGTGGTGGTATAAATGTGACAGTGGTTGGGTCCAAAGTGGCGGTGTGTGAGATAAAGATATGACGGCATGTGAGGGTAAAAATGTGAAGATTGTGTGGGGGATACACACATCGAGGTTTTTGCGTTACAAATATCACGGTGTGTGGGAACACAGATATAAAGGTGAGTGGCCGTAGAGGCACACATTCAACAATGTGGGGGAGTATATGTGACGGTGCGTAGGGTACAAATATAAGGGTTAGTAGAAATGTAAATATGACCTAGCGTGAGGTACAAATGTACTGTAGATTGGGATACAGATGTGACATTGTAGGGTACAAGTGTAAGGATGAGTGGGGGTAAATATATGCCAGATTTGACCGTAGGCTGTGGGGTAGGGGGGTATAGATGTAACAGTAAGAGGGTATGATAGCAGGAGGGAGAAAGACGTTGAGAGGAATCTGTAAATTTCCTGGACGATTTTACTTTTCTCTGACGGTTACCCGGATTTAGGAACGTCTCGCTGTGGTAAGAAGATAGACGGTTCTGTAATTGGCTCGATAGCCTTTACCGTTGTCCTTAGTCGTCGTACACATCACGCTCCCCCCCCCCACGAACAACGTACGAATATGTCGGGTATCGTACCATCCAGGTTAGTGAGGAGCATAAGGCCCTGACGACGTATATACCTCGCTCATAACTGCACAAATTTCTTCATCTCGAAAAAGAGAGCTTGTGGAGCTATCAGGAAAAAAAGACACTGAACTGTAATTCAATGTAGCTTCAAGTGTTCCACTTCGAGGACACTTGAGTTGTGGACTCCTGTGGTTACGTTGTGACGCCATCACGACACCTGGGGGATCTCTGACACCCCCCCCCCCCGCCGCCTTAGCGTCTGGGAGGGTAGCCCAGCCAATCACAGGGGAAGAAATATAACGACGCCAACCACCCACGTCTTGCCCCAGACAGAAAAAAAAAAAATATCAGCAGTTAATATTTACGAACCCGTTCCAAAAGGCATATCATTCGTCAACCTTTTGCATTGGAAAGCGATAAATCACAACACCTTCCAATATGGCTCTGGACCAAAATTTATGCAGATTCAAAAAATGTCCCGAATACAAAATACATCAAATGTTACGAGTTAATCTGATTTTCGTCCATAACCACGACGACTGTACGTGTTTACACGTCTCAATAAAACGACCGGAGAATCCCAACTATGGCAAACCATAAAGGAAAGAAAGGGACGACAGCATGTTGAACCTGGTGAGATATTGTCTCATACTCTCTGCCACGTGATATATCGGTATACTTACAAACTTCAGAGGAAAAATCTTGGCCAAGGCAGTGTCTGGCTTTGGGCCAGCTGCTGCTGCTGCTGCTGCTGCTGCTGCTGCCTCGATGCTGTTCATGAAATCTAATAAAATGGTCGTCGCTGACGTTCAGAGGCAGAGCAGGTTTCACAAAGATATGAAGCAATGCGTGGAAAATGGGCTTTTGAAGGTTATATGTGAAATATGTCCCAAAATAACGTTAGGAAATTGCGCCTCCTGCTGTTCTCATTCCCTGAGGCTGTGTTTCCTGCTGGCGCGGCCACTGAGGCTGTGTCTCCTGCTGGGTGTATCTACTGGTGCTGTGTAACCTACTGCTGCATCCACTGGTGCTGTGTACACCTCTCGCTGGGGCAGCTATTAGTGTTGTGCATCCTGGTACTCTATCGTCTGCTAGTGGAGTTAATGGTGTTGTTCTCCTGATGATGTTGCCTTTGGTGCTTTGCCTCTTGCAGATTTACCTACTGTTGCTATGCCCCCTGCCGCAGGAGAAACAATCGTTATGACTCCTGCTGGTGGAACTAGCGACGACACTGTTTCCGCTGGCGTAACTGAAGGTGCTGTTCCTCTTCCTGGCGTAGTCAACGGTGCTTAATGATTCTGGTGTGGTGCTTTACTTTCCGTTGGTTGAGACACTATTGCTGTGAGTACAGCAGGCTGACTATATAGCTCCTGCTTGACCTAGGAGGGTAAGTGCTTCGCTTTACACTTATCTCGGCATCTCAGCCAGGGGTAATATGGCCCATGTTGTACTCAGCAGAGATCTTGTGTCTTCTGCTCGTCTCAGCAGGGAATACCGTGCAACCTGCTCGCCTCAGGAGAGAATACTGTGTTTCCTGCTTGCCTCAGCAAGGGGTGCTATGTTACCCCCACCTCCCGCTACCAACCTCTATTGCAGCAACTAAAATAAGTTACAGTCTAGCGAAGCAGTCAACCGGAACTAGCGGTATTCATGAGGATCGGAGGATGGGGTGGCGGAGGCAACGCTTGCTGGAAGACGGAGTAAGATGGATAGATGACTTCGGACACAAGTGGGAGGAGGTGGATTCAGGCACAGACCGTGTGAGCAAGACCAATCTGAGGCAGGTGGGTCTGTGGCGCTAAAGGATAGTGTGAGCAAGACTTAGCAGGTCTGTGACACATGGGTCTGTAGTGCTTAAGGATAGAGTGTGAGCAAGAGCAGCAGGTCTGTGGCAGGTGGGTCTGTGGTGCTAAAGGATAGAGTGTGAGCAAGACCAATTTGTAACAAGTGGATATAAGGTTCTAAGGGACATATCAGCCTGACCTGTCTGTGACAGTCGGGGCTGTGTGTTGGGTCGAAAAGACGAAGACATGGAGGCTGTGGTATGGGTAGCTGATTTACGGTATAGCATGAAGTGGGCTTTGAGGAATCATGAGAAAGTCGAAGGTCGTCCTTTGAAAAGAAATCGTTACAGATATGATCATCTACCGTTCTATTAGGCAAGTCAGAAAAAAATCATCACAGCTCCAATATCCCTCAAGTTTAATCTTTAAATCCAATCAACCCTTTCAGCTTACTACCTTTACTACATAAGTGTTTAATTTCAAAATCCAGGTTTATTTTCATAGGACTGTGATATAGTAAATTTCCAATTCGTTAGGATGCCATACACTCACCACCGTGGAGAATTTTTCATGTATTCCACCACATTCCTCAGAATATTCTGTCATACTCCTATTTTCAATCAATTGAAAACTGGAAGCCCCGATCCAAGTTTTTTCTTATTCATTCTCATCTATTCTAACATAACTGCATAATCTTAATCGTTCTTTCCACCTACGTTTTCTTTACTTGTGTGCTTGTCATCATTTTCGAGACAAAAGCCTTCCATCATACTCTTTTCCAGAGCCGTAAACCTCTCTATCTCCTCACTTACGCCTCTCTGACTCTCTCCTCTCTTCGGAACTCATCCATACCACACATTTACATAAACGTCAATACCTTCCTACACCAGCTCGTGAGGCTTGCCCACAACCCCTAGACACAAGGGGTAAACTGAACCTGTCTCCTGTATGACCTACCTCACTAGGCATGACATACCACCCTCATGTCTCGTCTTCCTGGGTGACGCTGCACGTGTTCGACTCACGTGTTGTATCACCAGTCTACCCCAGTGCCTGGCTTTGGCTGCCCAAAGCAAGACAATGCGATAAGGGAGCAGTCACCATCTTTCTCTTTCGATACAGTCTAGCGTTTGTCTTTCATACCTTATCGTCCAAAAGTCTAATCAGCCAATGTGAAGAAATCTACTGTATAGAAAATTTAAGTTAGAAAGTAAATATCCTTCATATTGGCTGTAAAAAGGTTAGTGTTCCTGATAAAGACGCATTCAGGGGTCGAGCGCACAGGTTCGAATCCTAATTGCGGCAGTCGGTCCCACCGTCAACCCAGCTGTTCATCCTCCCCCAGGGGTTGGTCGATAAATTGGATTCGTGGCGTAAGCTAGAATTATATATATAATGAGATGGTCTTGATTAAAGCATCCACAAAAAGATGAAAATAATGAATGCTTCACCATCGCAAATTGATCCATCTCTTTTTTTTTCACAGACTGAAACACCTCAACCTGGCACTCATAATAATTTGACAACGCTCATAAATCATTATCAAGACGAAAAACTGATTGCCTCAGGAATACAATATCTACTGGATCGAACAGGATATATATTCTGTATTAGCTCTTATCTTTAATATAAATGTTTTCTTCAAGTCTCAAGGCTTCATCCCAATGAAGGAGATTAAATCTAAATATCCCAGTGTAACTTACGCGGTTAAACAACATTCAGTCATATGTTCTCGCTGGTGATCTAGTGTCGGTACGTGTTGAGTCACACCAGTTCTGTGGACAGGTAGTCAACGTCTGTTAGTCATCAGACAGTAATGGTAACAGCTATGGAGACAGTAAGCTCTCTTAGAACTGGATGTCCTCCCCGTCAGCATCTTCGACATAAGACTTGGCCTTCCCTTTCGGCATCTTCGCCTCCGGTCTTGCCCTTCACCGTCGACATCTTTGCCTTGGGTCTTGGCCTTCCTCGTCGGCATCTTCGCCTTGGGTCTTGGCCTTCCTAGTCGGTATCTCCGCCTTGGGTCTTGGCCTTCCTAGTCGGCATCTTCGCCTTGGGTCTTGGCCTTCCTAGTCGGTATCTCCGCCTTGGGTCTTGGCCTTCCCCGTCGGCATCTTCGCCTTGGGTCTTGCCCTTCCCTATAGGCATCCTCGCCTTGGGTTTTGGCCTTCCCCGTCGGCATCTTCGCCTTGGGTCTTGGCTTTCCTCGTCGCCATCTTCGCCTTGGGTCTTGGCCTTCCCCGTCGGCATCTTCGCCTCGGGTCTTGGCCTTCCTCGTCGGCATCTCCGCCTTGGGTCTTGGCCTTCCCCGTCGGTATCTCCGCCTTGAACAACATGGTTTCTTTCTACTCAGCCGCGGCAGCGGGAATGGGTTGGTTGCCATCTGAAATATGTCACAGAAATAAGAGCCGGCAGCTGCATCTTCCTCTGTCTCTGGAAATGCCTAATTAACGTTTCTAATGAGAGTAAATGGAATGGGAAGAAAAAGCCGTACAAGGAACAGGAGGAAAAAAAAGTAAGCCAAAAAGGAAAAGATGAATGACAGAGAGAGAGAGAGAGGTAGAAGGGGGATGGAGAGAAAGAAGTATGAAAAAGTGACTGTCAAGTGATCGGCTCGTAGCAGTTGAGGAGGAAGTGTGAGGATGACGGTGTGGTGATCAGTCCCGGATATTGAGGGGGGGAAATGTGTGGCGTGACTGTGAGGTAATCACCTCCAGGATGTTGAGGTAAGAGTCCAGAAAAATAGTCAGCTTGTGGTGGGCATTTACGACCGAATGATTAGGGAAAAGTACTGAATGAAAGAAAATGGAAGATTATGGATAATATGAAATACAACAGGACTAAACTCTGTGGTAGGAATGAAACCTAATATGGATGACGGAGCTCTGCTCTGCTCTGCTCTCTCTCTCTCTCTCTCTCTCTCTCTCTCTCTCTCTCTCGTCACACAGTTTGGGGAGGAGGGGGACCGGGACACTTGAGGGACTTCCAGATCTGTTCTTGAAAACCACACGAAACGTGTCAGGGTTGTGATGGTGCACTTCACTGCATCACACCAAACAGCAAGTCGTCATGCAAGGCGGTTACTTTGTGTCCAGCAGCATTCGGGCTCGTCCCTTGATGTCTTCTCCGGTGAAGCCATATTGCAGAGGGGTAAAGCTGAACTGATTTTATTGGGTCTTTGGATACCACTTCCCCGAGGTTAAGGCGATTTAGGGGCGATGGACGCCCTGTAAGTGCGAGTAGCGAACATACGTATTCCCAATGCTCTCTCTCTCTCTCGCTCTCTCTCTCTCTCTCTCTCGCTCTCTCTCTCTCTCTCTCTCTCTCGCGCGCTCGCTC
>JAUUDZ010309738.1:2254-16372 GCA_032361705.1 Panulirus versicolor | reverse complement strand
CCCTTGAGCTTCGTTTCACTCAGAGCCAAAACATCCAGGTTCCTTTCCTCAAACATACTACTTATCTCTCCTTTTTTTCTCATCTTGGTTACATCCACACACATTTAGACACCCCCTTTTACATATCTCTATGTAAGTCTCTGATGCCTGTTCCATCTGCGAACTCCCATCAAGGGTGTGGCCATGGCAAAAGTGTCTTCACTTATCCCTGTCCTTACAAGCCTCCCTTACATAAGCTATTCCATGCATTTCTTACTCTCTCCAGTATTCTTCCACTCAACTTCCCCATGTCACAGGTGGTCTTCCTCTCACACCAGCCCTTTAATCATAATATCATACACTCTCCTTGTAGCCTTCTAGTCTTGAATTCATTCATATATCCAAACTTCCTCAAAGTTTCACCCACTCTGCCACCCCACAATTGTTTCACTCTGCATTCCCTGCCACACTAAATCTCAAACATAATTTCATCTCTTTCTTTATTCCATCGAATCATACCACAAGCTCCTCTCAAATAGCTCATTTCAACGGCCTGGATTCCTGACCTCAGTGACTCATTCCATGTCCATGACTCAGTTGCATAGGTCGGGTTGGCAAGAATATGCTGTCCTTTAATCTTTTCTTCACTTCCATACTTACACCTAATGACTCCTCTACCCTTACTGCTCTCTCCCTTATATCTCCGTCCACTTCACCAAAATAGTTACCTAATACTTATATTCTGTGACCTCTTCCACAATTTCTATCCCCATATCTATAACACAGTTTAGTACACTTTCTCCCCTCTCACTATAAGACTTTGGAAAATCTACTCCCACTCTGTTTCCTTTCAAACATCCTTACTTAACTCTATCTGCTATGCTTACACACATCACAAAACACACAACCTTCTGCAACTCCACTCCCCTCTCAGCAAATATCTCAGTATTATCCACAAATAGGCTTTTCACTAACCATCATACCTCACCTCCACATTCCATTATTGCATTCCCTTTCCCTAGTTTTGTTTAATTTCTCTTATTACTCCATTCATATGTTTGTTCAAAAGCACGTGACATAACAAAAACCCCTAGCTCACACTCACATCTAATCTTTTGCTCAGCTCTCCATCTACTCTTAAAAGCATCTGCTCCTCTATAGAAGAATTTTATCCGACAGTTTTTCCCTACCCCAAATATCCTTAACATATCCCATAAAGCATTCAACTTGACCCTCTTACATTCTTTTCCAGATCCAGAAAAGCTGTATACAGCTTCTTAGCTTTTGCAAGATACTTTTTCACAGTCATTGTCAACAAAAAACCTGATATACACATACTCTACCTTTTCTAAAAAACCCATACTACTCACTCATTCAGCATTCAGTCATTTCTATCAATCTATCTAGCAATCAAAACTCTTACATATACTTTTCAGAATATGCTTAACAGACTTATTCTTCTATTATTGCTACACACATCTTTAGCACCTTTTCTCTATAATATACTAAAAGACTTTCATCCATGTGCCTTTCTAAAGATATTTTCAAATTGCATTTCCTTCTCAACTTAATTCTACACCGTATACTACAGAGTAACTATCACAAGCAAATTACTCACCTTTACTGTTTTTGAACTTTTTTCATTCACCGGTTTTCAATGCACCCACAATTTTTCTACCTTGTGCAACAATACCAGTACTCTAAGTTTTAGCTTTCTCACTGCCATCCTTAGCAAACCTTACTCCTTATTCTCTGAGCTCATCCTCAGACTAGTCTTACTTGCATTCACATTCACTTTTAGTATCCTCCAACTACTTGATTAAAGCAGCCTACAATGCTGCCCATCTTTTTTTCAAATTTAGCTAATGGTATCATCTGCATACAGTAACTGATACAACTTCCAGTCTCACCATAATTAACTATGACACTGCTATCATCACAATATGCTTTCTTCTCATGCAATGTCCACCCATAAAAACATAAAATAACCAAGATATCATACAACCATGATACAACCACATTCATTTCAAACTACTCTGCCACATATCAATCTACATGTAATTAATCATTAAAAAGTTCCTTAGAAAATTGAAACTAACCCATCATGTGTCTGAAAGAAAATTTTAGTATCTTTTAATATATTCCAATAAAGACCTACCTGTGTAGGACTACTAGCACACTGTGCTTCCCTCTTTGTTCTTCTTTTATTTTGCTCAAGAAGAGTAAATTTGCCCAAACTTCACCCCGAAACCTATCTGGAATGCCTTTATATATTCTTTTGACAAACTTGTCTTTGTCCAAATATTTGTCCCAGCTTTTGATCATCTTGAGCCATTTTGGAATCCGTGAGAGTTCAATTTCCAATCTCTTTTCCTCTTCCTTTGAGCGTGACTGAGGTAATCTTGTGTCACTGTTTGGAGCAAGGACAAAGGTAAGTGAGTCTCAAACAATCCACATTAAATTCAACGCAAAACTCTAAATCTAATATAAAATATAAAACACAAAAACCACCTGTGATGCAGAACAAACGCTTTCTCTGGACTGCATAAAGGCACTCTGAAAAGTACAGTAAAGTATCTGATGGACTAGTCCATGTTAAAACCACTGCCACATACAAGAAAAGAATCACATCCACACTCTGCACCATCTGAAAGTAGTGTACAAAATAAATCCCATTCCATGTGTAAAAATTCCACACCAATCTGGCTATTACTCCAATACTGATTTGCTGTGTACATTGCCTGATATAAAAGATAGGTAGGAGGAAAGAACCTTAAAAAGAGACCTTGCCACCACTCCCTGGACTTGCAAACTTCATCCAATTTTCTCGGAATGGGGGAAATGATCACTAATGCAACTGCCTACAAGATGCTAATGGGATGACTAAAGAAAGAAGTACACTAGTGCAACTCCCTACAAGATGTTAATAGGAAGACTTACACAAGAAGTAAACTGTTTCAATCATCCTTGTTACCTATTACCGTAAGATCCCTCACACGACATGTCTACATAACAGTAGTGCCCATGGTGTTCCATGTCAGCATGGCATTACTCGTGACATCCTATGCTACCATCTAATCAACATAGCTTCAACCCTGGTGTATATAGCCACATCATCTCATACTGCAAATCATCTGCCTTGTTTTTCAATGTAAATTCTTTTTACAATACTTTCAAACATTCTATTTGCTTTCTTGGCAGTTTTATTATGGTGCTGGGAGAATGTGAAATTGTTGGAAACAGTGACCCCTAGATCCCTTACACTAGGAGTGTCCTTTACCTTATGGCCCATCAATTCATAAATGAATGTCTTACTCTGGCTTCCAACTTACAAGAGGTAATATCTGTCAATGTTATATGACATTTACAATTTGCTAGACCATTCAGCTAATTTTTCTAGATCCTCTTGTAATCTTGGCCAATCTTCTTCATTTCATGTGGCATTGTCAATTATTGTGTCATATGCAAATTTAGACAAAGATATTCAGCCCTATATCAATGTCTTTTTCATATGGCATTGTCAATTATTGTGTCATATGCAAATTTAGACAAAGTTATTCAGCCCTATATCAATGTCATCAATATAAATAATGAAAAGCTTAGGTCCCAGGACAGACCCCTGGTAGACCCAACTAGAAAAGGGCAACCACAGTAAACCTTTATCATTCATTACAACTTTTTGTTTCTTCTTATGCAACCAAACTTCTCCAGTTTCCACGAATCCCCAATACATTGACTTTAATCAATAATTTACGGAGTGCAACTTTTTCAAATGCTTTCTGAAAGTCCAAAAACATAATATATGTTATTTTAGTCTGTCATGGGTATGAATAATTCATGGTAAAATTCAAGGAGACTTATAAAACATGAACTGTGCCTTCTAAATCCATGCTGTGTATTATTGAACAGACTGTGTTGTACAAGGTAAGCTAGTTTTATCTCTACAATGAATCCAGAAACTTACATATCATTGATGTAAGGCTAATAAGATGGCAACTGCCTGGCATTTCAAAGCTTCCCTTTTTGAACATAGGGGTAAAATCTGTCAGTGTCCAGCCCTACAGCTATATTCCATCCAGGAGTAAGATACTGAAATATTGGTTATCAGTCTGGGAATTTAACATCTGAAGTTTTTCATTTCCCATGGACAGAAATTATCAACATCCAGACTTTTATTAATTTTCTGTATCAGTAATTTCTGGTATCGTATTTGTGCTATCTATTGTTGCTGAAAAATTTCCATCATCACTTTCTAGTGTAAAAACAAAACTGGAAAACTGTTTAGGTTTGTTGTTATGCTTTTTATTATCCACAATGGGTTCCACAACTTTATTTATGAAGGGTCCTATCCCATTCCTTATGTGTTTCTTGTTACTGATGAACCTATAAAATGGAGTACTCATCCTCCTCAAAGACTCAGGTTAGGGTGCATAAATGTGTAAGAAAGTAACCAAAGAAGAAATACATAGCATGTCTGAGGAAAGGAACCTGGACGTCCTGGTTCTGGGTGAAACCAAGCTCAAATGTAAAGGGGAAGAAAGGTTTGGAAAATGCCTTAGGAGTAAAGTCCAGGGTTGGTGTGAGGGCAAAAGATAAGAAAGGGGTAGCACTTCTGTTGATGCTGGAGTTGTGGGTAGTGTAAAGAAGGGAGTTCAAGACTGATGTGGGTAAAAACAAAAGTGGATTGTAAGAGTTGAATAACTGTTAGTGCTTATGCACATGGCCATGAGAAAAAATCTGAAAGGCAAGTGTTCTGAAAGCATCTGAGTGAGTGTGTCAGTAATTTTCATGCAGAGACAAGGTATTAGTGATGAGTCATGTAAATGTGAAGGTTAGCAATGTGGCAGTTGAGGGTATAATTGGGGGCCATGGGGTATCCAGGAATGAACAGCTTGTGGTGTTGTGTGCTGAGAAAGGGCTGGTGATTGGAATACCTGGTTTAAAAAGATGGAAATAAAAAAGTATACATATATGAGTAGGAAAAATGGTCAGCACGCATTATTGGATTATGGACTATTAGGTAAGTTTGCAAAAGAGAGACATTTGGATGTGAATTTACTGAGAAGGGCACCTAGTGAAATGTCAGATCATTACATTGTGAAGGTGAGGGTGAAGATTTGTAGAGGTTTCTGGAAAAGAGGAAACATTATTGGGGAGAAGATAGTGGTAAAAAGTGAGTGAGCTTGGAAAAGAGGCTTGTGTGAAGAAATATCAGGAGAGATTGAGTGTAGGTTGGCAAAAGATGAGAGAAAACAAAGCTAGATGAGTGGGTGAGGAATGGGAGGTATTTTGGGAAGCAACGCTGATGTGTGAGAGTAGCATGTGGTATGCACAAGGTAGGAGGTGGGCAAATGAGAGGGTAGTAAGTGGTGAATTAAGTTGCTAGCAGAGGAAAGAGAGGCATATGGGCAGTACTTGAAAGGAAAGAGAGCAAACAATTGGGAGATGTACAAGAGAAAGTGGCAGGAAGTCAGGAGAAAGGTACAGGAGTTATAAAAGAGGGCAAATGCGACTTAGGGTGAGCAAGTGCCAGTAAACTCAAGGAAGAGTATGATGTTTGGAAGGAGATTAGTGGTGTGCAAAAAACAAGAGAACAAATGGGAACATCAGTGAAGGGGGCAAATGGGGAAGTGGTAACAGGGAGTGATGAAGTGAGGAAGAGATGGAGTGAGTATTTTGAAAAACATGATTATATTTGATGATAGGGTGGCAGATGTAGGGTGTTTGGGCTGGGGTGGTATGTAAAGTGATTTGAAGAAGAGAGAAGAGGTATTGAAAGCCATGCATAAGATGGAACATGGCAAGGCAGTTGGAGTGGATGCTACTGCAGCTGAATTTCTTAGGTGACTTTGTTGTTGACTGGTTAGTTAGGATTGTCAATGTATGTATGAATCATGATGAAACGCTTGAGGACTGTTGGAATGACTGTATTGTGCCAATCTATAAAGGAATAATGGGTAAAGGTAGATGTTCAAACTACAAACTGGGAGAGTGAAAGCATGTACAGAACATCAGGTTGGGGAGGAATAATGTGGGTTCAGAATTGGTAGAGGATGTGTGGATCTGATGTTTGCTTTAAAGACTGTGTGAGAAATGCCAAGAGAAACAGGAGGGTTTGTATGAAGCATGAATAGATTTGGAAAAAGCATATGATGGGGTTGATAAATATGCCATGTGGAAGGTCTTTAAGAATATATGGTAAAGGAGGACAGCAACTAGAAGCAGAGAAGTTTTTATCATAGGTGTAATGCATGTGTACATGTAGGAAGAGAGGAGGGTGAGTGGTTTCAAGTGAAAGTTGGTCTGCTGAAGGGGTGTGCGATGTCACTAGGTCTGTTTAACATGTTTATGGATGGGGTGGTCAGGGAGGTAAATGCAGGAGTCATGGAGAAAGAGGGGAGTATGCAGTCTGCAGGGTATGAGGGGGGCCTGGGAATTAAGTCAGCAGTTGTTTGTTGAAGACACAGCAATGGTGGCAGATTTGAAAGAATACTGCAGATGATGATGACCGATTTTGGAAGTGTGTGCAACAGGAGGAAGTTAAGAGCCAATGTGAATAAAAACAAGGTTATTTGGTAGAGCAGTGTACAGCAATGGGTTATTTTGGGGCCTGAATTTAAAATGAGAAAATTGAGGAAGTTAAACATATTAGAAACATAGGAGTAGACATTACAGCACATGGAACCAAGGAAGCATAAGCAAGTCATAGGGTGGGCGAGGGGTGAAGGTTCTGGGAGTATCAAAGAATGTATGGAAAGAGATCATCATCTAGGAGGGAGAATGTGGGTGGTATGTTTAAAGGTATATTCATTACAACAATGTTGTATAGGTGCAAGGCACGGGCTTTAAATGATATGTGGAGAAGGGTGGGTACGAAACGTTTGAGGATAATAGGTGAGGTAGTTTGATCGAGCAAGTAATAAAAGAGTGAGAAAGAGGAGAGGTAGTAAAAACTGCATGGTTGAAGAGCTGAGGAGGATGTGCTAGTATGATTTAAACATAAGGAAAAAATGAGAGATGAGAGGCAAACATAAGAGATATATGTGTTACAGAAGTAGAGGGAACAAAGAAAAGAGTGAGACCAACTTGCAGACAGAATTATGAAAAGAAAAAAATAATAATCTGAGTGATTGGAGCTTGAACATACACGAAGGTGAAAGGCATGCATGGGACAGAGTGAAATGGAACAATGACCCTCAGCAAATACTATGCAAAGGTTGCCATCTGCCAGTGCTCATGTTAAGGGTGAAGCACTAAAGGCTAAGAAGCAGCACTGGAGTTCACTAATTATGGAGACTATTGCCATGGCCACCCTTTTGAGGAAGTTCCAAATGGAATAGGCATCAAACATACAGAAAGATAGATATATAGAAAGATAGATAGATACATACATACATACATACATAGAACCTACTACAGCAAATTCTGGTGAAAAAATATATAAATACAATTTATGGTATCATTAAAAAAGTGAAAGATGAACCTTTAAACAGGAGAGCAACCAGAATCCTAAGATATAATGTAAGGTTTCATCCAATATCTTTTTAAGATGTAGCTAATTATCAGCTCATGCATCATGTAAGAACCTAGTAGAGAGACCTGTACAAAATACAATTCATCTTTTCATTCACTGTAATAAGCAGACATGAGGTGAAGAGGTAGAGCAAGTACTTTGAAGGATTTCTGAATGTGTAATAACAAAGTGGCACATGAAGGGTGTTTGAGTTGGAGAGGAATACGGTGAGAAAGTCATGGAAATGGTTAGTTGTAAAGGAAAGAAGTGACAAAAGCTTTGTGAACTATGAAATGTGTCAAGATGAATTTCTTGAGAAAAGGGGCAACTCTTGCTGATTGGCTATTAGGCTTTTCCAATGTATGCATAGATCATGGTGTGGTGTCTGAGGAATGGTGAAATGAATGTATAGTAATACAGCATACATGCAAAGAGGAAACTTTGTTGAGTGTATCTGGTAAGCTGTACAGAAGTGATGATTGAAAAGGTGGTGGTATGTAAAGAGCATAAGACTAAGGAGGAATAATGTGGTTTCAGATGTAGAGGATGTGAGGATTAGGTGTTTGCTTTGATGAATGTGGGTGTGAAAATCACTTAACAGAAACAAAACGATCTATATAATGCATTTATAGAGCTGGAGAAAGAACATGACAGGTTGTTAAGAGATGCTTTGTGGAAGGTGTCATGAATATATGGTGCGAGAAAAAAATTGTAAGAAGCAGTGAGGAGCTTTTCTTATGAGAATATGGCATGTGCACAAGAAGGAAGAGACAAGGGTGAGTATTTCAAGGTGAAGGTGGTTCTGTGGCATGGGTGTATGATATCACCATGGCTGTTTAATCTGTTTATGGATGAAGTGGTGAGGGAGGTAAATGTAAATATAAGGGTCTTGGAGAAAGGGGTAGGTATGCAGTCTGCTGTGGATGGAGGGGATAGGGGGATGAGTCACTTATTTAATGATGTCACAGGACTGGTGGCAGTTTAGGTGAAAAAAAAAACTGCAGAAGTTGGTGTATAAGTTCAGGAGAGTGTATGACAGGATAACGACAAGAGCAAACATGAACAAAAGCAAAGTTATTTGGTTTAGCAATGAAAAGAGATAAGTTATGTGGAGTCTGAGTTTGAATGGAAAAAACTTAGAGGAAGTGGAATGCTTCAGATAACAGGGAGTGGATATGGCAGCAAATTGAACTTTGGGAGCTGAGATGAACCAATGGGCAGGTGAGGAAGCAAAGGACGTGAGCACATTGAGAAATGTGTGGAGAGAGAGGTCACTGTCTTTAAGAGCAAAGATGGGATGTTTAATAATAAGAGTAGTCCCATCAGTGCTATATGGATGCATGGCATGGGCTTTACATAAAAACGTGAAGAAGAGAGAAGACATGCTTGGAAATGAAATGTTCGAGGACAATATATGGTCAGATGAGGAATAATTGAATAAGAAAGAATAAGGTAAGACAGAAGTGTGGTAGTAAGAGGAGTAAGAGACAGTTGAAGAGGGTGTACTTAAAATGGTATGGGCATATGGAAAGGATGAGTGAAGAAAGGATGACGAAGAGGGAATACAGAAGGTTCTCACTTAAAGTTGTGGATAGATTCTTGAAAAGTGCAATTTAAGTGAAACAACATTTAATAAAACCAATTGAACCATAAATCCAATGATATGAGTAGGTGATGTGTTCCTTCAGTATATTTCAGATAAATATATTCTTACAAAATTACCAATACCAAAAACAACACTACTGATATTACAAAAGTAAATAAATGTCTACTATACAGACATGTAAGATTAACAAACACAAATCAGATATCTATTTTCTTGATGGTTGGATCAGAAGTGGGTGACAGATGAGGAAGCAGTGGTGGATGGCAGGAAGGAAGGGAGGCTTCTGGGACCCCACATCTTCCTCATCATTGCTGATGATTAGAGGAGAATCTGGATACTTCTCATGATCAGTGAAGGGCAGACAAGAAACTTTGTCTTTATCATCACAGAAAATAAGCTTAGGAGAAACAAATCCATTTCTAACCCCTCACATGAGTTGCAAGAAATCCCCAAGGGCCTGCTATCAGCTTGGGAGGATGACAGGTTGTGGTGATGGGGTTGCAATGAGTGGTGGTGCTGCTACATACTTCTTGATTAGTTGGGCATATAAAAATATGATCACTGTTTTCTACTGCTCATTCTTTTTCTTCTTGCTGTACAATTCTTTGAAACAGTTAATTCTACTCATTATTATTCTATTGACTTCTAAATTTCTTTCTCTTTGAGGGTCCCTTTCTGTGAAATGACCAGCTTTTTCCAGCAACTCAAAAGCCTCTAATGTATCTCTTTTTGTCTGAGCTCACATTGATTCTGCACCTTTATTTTCATCGTCTTCCCATTACCTAGCTTGTTCCATGTCAATAAAGTCCTCATGAGATAATTTTTCATAGCCAGATTCAAGTAACTCCACAGCATCTAACTCTACTCTAAAACCAGCCTGGTGTGCCAGCATAAAAATACAATCTGGATAGATTTCACACCAGACATGATATATTGTGGCTGATTTCACTTTTTGCTGGGCATCAGACTGATTGTTGATAGCATTAAGTAAATGGTAGACATGCCAAAATTCCTTTACAGTAAACTTATTTTCACTATGTGAAAAAATTACTTGCTGGAAGGTGCACTGCAGATAATATGCTCTAAAACCTGCAACACCCCCTAATCATAGGTTAGTTCAAGCTAGTCATGTTTGGGGGCAGAAAAATTGCTTGAGCATCATCTGTTGAGTCATCCAGGTTAGGATGAGACTTGGAGCACTGTCAAGACTCAGGAAGGCTTTCTTTTCAAGGTTATCATTCTTACAATATTGCTTGACAGCTGGGTAGAAGTATCTAGCAAACCCCTCTTGAAACAATGTTCTGGTGACCCAGCTCTTCTTATCTGCATGCCTGATAACGCTGACGTTATATCTAGAGAAACCCTTCATAGATCTTGGTATATCATATTGATACATCAGTAAGGGCTTAAGCTTCAGATCTCCAGGTGTGAATCCTTGAGCTCTTTTTTTTCTCTTGAAATATAAGTTCTTTTTGGCATCTGCTTCAAAAATAGGGCTGTCTCCTCTACATTAAATATTTGCAGTGGACTACATCCCCCTTCTTCAAAGATTGTTTTCAGAAATACTGGGTAAGCAGCAACAGCTTCTGCATTTGCACTTGCAGACTCATCTGTAATCTGTACGTTGTTTAGGTATGACCCACCCATGACTTGCTGCAAAAGTTTTACTTTCAGCAATAACACCACGTTTTTGTTTCTGCTCTTTAAATAATCTTAGAGCTTTTGTATGTCTGGTCAACAATGAATATGAAGAGCTATGTTGATGGTGATATTCTAACCATATGTTAAAACAGTCTTTCCATATTTTTCATTTAGTTACTTTCATAATGAGTTAACTTTGTAGCACCTAAAGCAGTTACACCTTAAACACGCTTTAATCTTATCTGCGTTACTATGAAATGTTCGTACAGTTCTAGGTTGTAAACCAAGAGCTCTTCCAAGGTCCACAGCTCATTGTCCATCTTCAAATATCTTTAACACTTGTAATATCTAGTGGACATTTTTTCCTTCTTTTGTGACCACAGATACTTGTGGCAAATACTACATGCTTTGCACTCATTGCATAAGGGCTGAATTAAACTTTAAAAGGTAACGTTGTAAAAATAACGTCCACTATCAATGCATAAAAAAAGCGCAAAAAGGAGTGACATCTGCCACCTACTGAGCATTTTCCACCTCATTTTTTATCATATGCTTATAAATTTATCATAAATATATCATACATTTTTCATCTCTGTGGGGCAGATGGAACCTGGTTAACACCTGCATGATCCATTTTCTGCCCATAACATAACTCTACAAAAAATTCCTGACAACTTTCCTATCTCCTTTGAAGGAGCTGTGACTCCAACTCTACACTCATTGAAGATGCTTGGTATTACTGCAACATCTACCCTATCTTGGAAAGCTCACATTGCAGAAATGGCTCCCTCTAAGAAACAGAGAATCCTGTTTATGAGTCAAGATTTTTCCTTCCAAACAGTTGCCACATTTATACAAAGAACTGATCCGTTTTTGTATGAAGTACTGCTCGCACATCTAGGGCGGTTCTAGCTCAGTATCCTTAGTTGACAGAGATTAGTCAAAGGCAGTCTGACTTATCAACTCTCCCTGGATGCCCTCAAAACTTGACTCACTTGCCCTATGCCATAATGTTGGTTCACTTTCTCTTTTCTACAGGTATTACTTTGGTTTTTGCTCACAAGAGCTGGCTGCTTGTGTGCCCCTACCATCATCTAGACAACAAAATACTCAGTAAGCTGCTATGGCACAATTACTGTGGCCATTGGCAACTTAAGGGGAGGGGGGGCTATTTTGATAATTGTTTCCTTTTCTATACCTTGAAGCTTTGAAACTCTCTACCCTCTCATGCCTTTTCCAATTACTATGACCTGACCCATTTCAAATAACAGATTTTTTCACTTCCTCCAAAAAATCTAAATAATTTTCCTCATCTCTTCTTTTATCTTTTCATTAACCTATTCACATTTCAGTTTAGGCCCTGCTGTGATGTGGACTTTTGTCTGGAACATCCTCACCCAACCACCCAAATAAAAATAAAGAAAAAACAAAGTTATATTGAAACAATGTTAATGGAGGGCTTGCAGTCCATTTCAGAAGTGGAAGGAGCAAGGAAAAGGCAGAAAGCATGGAGGAAGTGGAAGGATAGCACAAATTTGTTTTAAAAGACAGTGGCCTGATCATGTAGGAGGCTTAGCAAGAGATGGAACAAACTGAAGTGATGTGGCATACTGGGAACAATGTGGTGTCACTGGGCTAAACCCAGGGCATGATGCAATCGGAAGAAACCATATAAAGGTCTGTGGGGTCTGGCTGTCGATAGGGAACCTCTGGTTTCAGTGCAAAGTACATAACAGCTTGAAAGTTGATGTGAGTGAATGAGGCCATTTCTTCATCTGTTTCTGGTGCTACCTAACTAATATGGGAAAAGGAAAACATGTATGAAAGAATGAACAATTCACCAAGTAACAGGTTATTGTTTTGGACTGGTCAATCGACACCACTCAACCCTCTGTCAATGCACCACTCATTTTATCCCTACTTTTAGTAAACATTCAATACATTTTTAAAGAATGAATCAGTCAAAAACCCACCAAAAACAATTATTGAAAAATATCATAAAAGATGCAATCTGCCAGATCATTCATCAAGGGTAAGATAAATGCTTTGAAAAAACATATGTGCTAGAACCATGCTGAAATTCATTCAGCATTTCTGACTTATCCTCCAAGTTAAAAGTCTTCCTTTTCATTTTTGGGAGTGCACTTGCAGTAGGGATACTTTCTGAAAGCTTAGCTTTCTGGTACACATAAAAGTGGAAACTGATTCACCTTTATATGGTGGATGCTGATTGAGAACTGTCATGGTGGAATGTAGCTTGAGCACTGTGGCATGGGTTGTAGTCACTAGCGTACACTGCGCAGCCAGCTGGGCTTACATTGTATCAGATGTCTCGCATTATAATAACAAGATGGAAGTAATTTAAGTACTCATGTTATACCAATTTCATGGCATAAAGTTATGTTCTATTCCAACCCATCTATACATACAGCCTCTGAAAATCACTGACACGTGAACTTCTATACTTACACAAAAAAACAAGCACCCACATTACTCCCATCTTTTTATGATAAACTAGCCATTGTAATAAAGTGTAAGTCCAGCTAGTTGCACAGTGCTGCTGCTGTTCAAGCCACACTGACCACCACATCAGTTCTCAGCAAGCATTCACCAAGTGAGGCCTTAATGTTTGCCACTCATATAATTCTAAACTTGTGCCCACGTGTACCAGTCATCACTATGCCTAAGCATCCAGCAAGTACCTCTACTACAAGCAAACCTGCCATGAGGGTTAGTAAGACCTTTAACTTGGAGTAAAAGGTTAGAATACTGGATGAACTTGAGCGTGCGTCTGGCTGTTCAGCAGTTGCTCATCATTATGGGGGTTAATGACAGCAGCGTCCACACTATCAAGCTGAAAAGTGAATCAATTAGGAAATCCTTTGCATAGCCAACTATTTTGATTGTGATAAAGCACCTCAAACTGTATCACAAAACCCCAATATCTGCCTAAACTGGCAAAAAGTAGCCAAATTGTACCAGAACAAGTTTTGTTCAAATGAGCTGGAAGGACACTGCATGATATAAAAAAAGGTATGATTCCTTACCAATCTAAGAAAAGAGATTACTATTTTGTTTTGGTATTATTGTAACATCCACAGTATCTCAGAAATGTCACATTACAAAAATAGCTAAGTCTGCTTCTAAGAAACTGAAAATCCAGTCTAGATGTTGAAATTTCTTTTCTTCTGAACAGCTGCTCTGTTTCTACAATGAATTCATCCAACCTTGTATGAAGTACTGCTCCCATATCTATGGTGATTCCAGCTCTGCAACCTTACTAATCACAGATAAGTAGAAAGTAGTCCCACTAATCAACTCTTCTTGGCTTAAATTCAAAGTTCAACTCACTTGCCATATGCCACACCTTTAGTTCACC
>JAUUDZ010309627.1:0-16373 GCA_032361705.1 Panulirus versicolor | reverse complement strand
CTTTTTCCAAAAGAGGAACAGAGAAGGGGGCCAAGTGAGGATATTCCCTCAAAGGCTCAGTCCTCTGTTCTTAACGCGGGAAATGGCAAATAGTATGAATATATATTGGTAAATCGAAAGTAGGAAAGAAAACTACAGAATATTCAAGCCTCATATCACGATTATCATAAATCCCCTAGTCAAATGAACGGTTAATTGAAGATCTGAAACTATTTAGAACAGGCTTTTTAATTCATCTGTTCCTTGGCCATCCTATTCATACTAATGTTGAGATACGGAACTTATTGTACTGATGATTTAGATGCTTTAAATACCAATTAGGTGATCTACAATTACTCTAATTATGAAAAAATGGAAGGCTATATAACAATAAGTATTATAAAACAAGCTTTTCAATTTCAAGTTAAGACATCCGGTATCAAGTTTTGATGTCAGAAACGAGTTAATGAAACCAGTTGTTCGATGGTCAAACAGTTGGTTATGACGTTTACTAACCTCGGTCCACCAGGCCGTCAACCCCGTCACTTGTCATCCAGACTGGCTGGGGTCAGGTCACATACAAGAACAGTACATTTTGTGTGTCGTGTATCGTAAATTTGTTTAAGGACGGTATCAGACGTGACTCAATGGACGAAGTTGTCAATGTCATAATATTATCAACTCGGGATTTACAGTGAAGTGCGGGTAGTAACCCGACGTGAGTGTAAAATCCTGAAATATTTTTTGATTCTGTTTATTTTCAACAAAACATTAAATCGGGTATTACAGAAATATGACATTAAAGGAAAATTCATTTAACAATTTGCGTATGTGAACTCAAGTGACCGGTTTACAGAATATTAAGACTTTGAAGTTGCACCTTTGTGTGGGTGAGGTAATTGGCTGTGTGCCTTGTGAATGACACTTTCGTAAGTTACAATTGTCACTTTGACTGTACTCATGTGTCAGTTATCCATCAACCGGTGAGTAATGATTCATGATTTGAATTGATGGAAAAATGTGTACAGTGAGAATGAAGACCAGAAGACTGGAAAGAAATATATAGGAATGATTAACAATGTGGTAGAAATATTGCAACGTATCTGCTGGTTAACATTACAGTGGATATTGTGTGGGGCAAGAGTGTGTCTAGTGCTGTATGTATCATCACTGGGATACATAGCAAGTGTCCTGAGCTCACCAAGATACATACACACTTACAGTAAAACAGAAACTTAATACAGTGGCCGCTGAAAATATTACCATACATAGTGTACTAGCAAAAAGATATTGCCATATACATTGTACTTACGAAAATATTGTCATACACAATGTACTTAGTAAAGTATTGCCATATATTGTGAACTAAAGAAAATATTGCCATATACGTGAACTTCCAACTAGTAGGGTGAAAATATTGCATAACTTGGTAATTGATGATTAATGTAGCGGGTATATTTGATACCTAGTAACAGAAATGATTAACAAGATGCATGGTTAAAATATTGTTACGTATACAAATGTATACAGTGCTTGAAAAGTGTGATTATTATTCCAAGTGTGGTGAGCGATGAGTGTCCTGAGGGAAGTAAAACCAACCGGTCGGCGCAAGGTAAGTGACATGATTCGGTCATTTTCTCTTGCTGTTACATAGTTTAGGTAACAGCTGACATGTCACAGCCTCTCACCTGATACCTGGGGAAACTCATATATACTTGTGAACCCGGGAGCCACAGATTGGGATGAGATATTCCATTGCCAGGCTTATGTAGCTGATTTATAGAAAAGGTTGATACGATGTGCAGGAATAATGAAAAATCAGTTGCATCATGAATTTAAAGAAATGAATATATCCCATCCAGTAACATCATGGTGCTTACTTCACTGTAATTGTCATGATTAATATTCTACAAGTATAGTTGGTTATTTTTTCTTTATTTAATGAATAAGAAGTTAACAGACCTTTGGTAAAGATAAATGCAAAGTATAGATTCAAAATAGTTTCCAGGTTGTTGAGTGGAACATGGAGAGCAGTGTTCAAAAGATTAGGTCTTGTTTGTGTTCATGTTATTGTCAATATGGTTCCGGGTATGACGTTTTTGAAAATATGAACAAAAATGGCTTTAAATTGCACCATAGTGTGTTTATGTTTGGCTGGTCTGGGATGACGAAAAAGATCAACATGTCACTGAAAATTGCTGAAACCATCAGAGCAATTGGATGTGAATGTGGCAAGTTTGACCTCGAAAAGTGTTTCCAACCCAGGGGTGAAGAACTAATGGTTTGATACAATACTACAACGGAATGTAGACAACAGATATTAATTTGAAAACTTTATTCTTTTGTATTATCTATTGTTTGTGTCTTATTGTAATGATGTGTGTGTACATACAGATAAGTTTATAACTCTTGTATCTTACTAACAAAATTTATTGCAATTTTTTCTTGGAAACACAGAGTTTCTGAGTGTCTGTTAGATAGGGAGGTGAAGTTAAATCATCGAAGTATCACCCAGATGGGTTTAGCTATAAGGATTCACCTCCTTCAACCATCATAAAACCTATGAACTGATGCTTAGTCACAGCGACTCTACGACCATACAGCAACCCGGTCAGGCCTGCTGACTACGGCCGTGTATAGAAAGAACATTTTGAGGTCGTGGCACAAGAGACGAAAAAGGGCATTATTTCCTCTGCACCTGATAATTATATCAATGGAATGTGTTTTGATGTCTTACTATAACGTTATTAACATTAGAATTAATATTAAAAGTAAAATACTTTTAAATTTTCATATATGTTGACTTCCTTTTCGCCATTTTCTCAAGCTACGAATTATAGTATAATGTCCTATCTGCATGTTGTTGTGCTTATCATAATTTCGATATGATTTATTTCCAGTACAGGAATACAGTGAGTTTAATTTGCGAAATGGTAAGAAAATGAAATGTGTCTGGTGTAAAGGTTACTTCAAGGTGTAGGTAGATGCGGGAGCCAAAGTTGCTCGCCTACCTTCGTGTACTGTGTACTACATGTGTACTACTAGTGTTGACTTTTTTTTCTTTTTTATCAGTGTCTGTTACCAATGTGTTCACCTTCTACTCGGGCCCTGAAACGTTTGATTTGTTTGTATTCTTCTCTTCGTGTTTCCATATCCTGAATCATCATAATTTTCTCATAGCCTAGGACACGTAGTGGTGTAACGTCACCTTGCTCCCTGCCACTTTATATCATCATCCTTAGTCTCTGAGTTCATAGTTCAACAAAACCCCTGCTTATTTTTATTCTTAGTTGTTTTCATTGTTTTTGTGCTTTTGTTTTGCAAGGTCTTGTATAATAATGTAATAGATTGTGGTATATTTGATGACATGTATAAATTGTTCACTCTGGACATATATGTATGAACCTGTTGTCAATCAGGTGAGTTAGCAGGTTACTGGGGATTAGGTTTAATTTCGATAATTTGATGATCACACTTTTGCACGAATTTTAGAAATGGATTATGTTTGCCTTCACTTATTTTTAAGTTACAGATAAAGATTCCCGGTCATGATGCAGTCAAATATATCCATTTTTACTATGCAATATAATCCTCTAAGCACACATTTGTGAAGGTTGCATTTTGAGTGAGACCAGGACATGTGTAATGCGCATATCATTGCCCTAACCTCTGGGTACAGTGATATTTGCACCGACGCCTTCGAAGAGATAATGTTTCAGAAAGGAATTGCTGTAAAAATCCTTATCTATTATCCTCATTTGTAGACTATTTTTAATGGTAAAATGCTGTCGGTTATTTATTTTAATGGAATACTTTGTCATTAATGTATTTTTGTATTAAGATAGCGATGCGTTATAAAATAGACTAGTTATTCTCATAATGATCAACGTAGTATTGGAAACTTTAGTAAATGTTTTCGAGTCGCATGGTTCTTGGGTCAACGGGTCAAATGTCTGTCGGATCACACAAGTCAAGGCTGGCAACCATTTTTCGACTCCGGTGTGAACCTAATGTTTGATGGTAATGCCCAAATCATGTGCTGATTTTTTTTTATGTTCAAAACAAAGATTATTTGCATTCAAAGGGAGGGTGTCTGGCTGTCAAAAGTTTGGGGCATTACATCAACCGATTTAGCTGTCACTTCCCAACACTCTGTTGCCTAAACTAATGTAGTCTTTTCTAATTAGTGTTTTTGTTGTCACCGATGAAGTCACTTATTTGGATACAAATTGGCATCCCCGTGTTATCAGCGGGAGAGAGGAATACACAACTCGATGCCTCTGTGTTCACACTAGCCAGAGAATGTTTGGGACTGTTCCTCAACCGAGCTTCGGTTTTCTGAAGTAGTCAGAACCATAGCTGTTGTTGGTGTACTACTAACTTGTTTTTTTAAACGAGATCATCTTGTTATCCCGTGCCATCATTACGAGAGGTGAAGACAAGCACATTGGCCTAACTTTCTGACACCTGACACAACACACATTCATATCCACCTGGTGTCTATACACTCAGTCACGCATTGCCACAAACTGTGCCGGTAATGACACCCCGAGAAGATACACTCGACCTGTGGCAGATTTTGTACACTGTGCCGGGCTTGAACTGGCGATTCCTTAAGCACACACACACACACACACACACACACGGGCCTCCGTGGTGTAGCCAGTTAGCGTTATTGACCCTCGGCCAGCACGGGCCGGCGCAGGGTCGGATCCGTATTCGAATCTTGGGCGTTGCGGTCGGCCTACACCGAACCCAGGTGTTCATCCTCCCTTCGGAGCTGGTCGATAGATGGGTATGTAGCTTAGTCTGGAGCGTGTGTGTGCATACATACATACATACATAGGAGTAACGGCATGTATACGAATATAAGAGACGGGACAACACGAATGTAAAACTTTTCTCGTAACGCACAAATGATAATCACACACACACACACACATTAAAGTTTACTTGCGCGAATTGCAGTACCAAGGATACATTGAGGAACTGAGTCGGAGGAAGTTAAATGTTCGTTGCCTGATGTGTAAAACTTTATCAGAAAATTCTCAAAGAGAATGTTTCACCAACGATACTTGCGTTAAATAATACAACATGAAGAAAGCTCATGCCTGACCCACTCAGCTGTTGATATTGTAGCTAGTTGTCAATAATCTGTGTTGACTGACCTACTCTGGAAGTGAGAAGCTCGGGAATTATGAGTTCGTTTAAGTTTCAAAATGGCTCTGACATTATTGACATGAACCAGATCTCTGACCTGCAGGAGTTGACGAAGCAGAGGATGCAAATGAAGAGTTGAGACAGTAAGTGTCGGGCAGGTGTTCGAAACTTCTGAAACATCAACTATAGACACCAGAGATAGAGTAAGTGCCACAAGTACTGAAAAAACTGAAACGTTTGTATGACAGAAAGGAGTCCGGTACGTAAAATTGCCTTTCCGAATAACAAATACACACACACACACACACACACGAAACGCTGCCCAGAGCGTAAAACCCCGTCATCATATTGTACACATGGTATTGATCAACCGAATATAGAAAAGCTGGTTAAGCAGGAGGTTGAAGAAGTCGGAATGATATCTGGACTGGATTAAGAAGAGAAGAAACTATGGGAAGTAAAGTGGAGTTAAAACATTTGTACTAATGAAGCAGGAGGGACACGCTTCCTAGTAGTTAAAGTGTCCTTTATAACTAGAGCAGCTGAACACGATGTAACTGTAAGTTTACAATATGGAGGTTATCAAGAAAACGAGGAAGACCTGAAAATAATTTATGTTCATTCAGAACTGGTGTACAGGATCATGTCTGCAGCTTGTTGGCTCAGGGATACACACGTGGAACAAACTTACACTTTAATATACAGAAAAGAAAGTGTGACTCTGATTAAGTTCAGTCAAAACATTGAGTGCAATACATTTCTGGTGGACTGACGTGTGTTTGTTTACACGCTTCATGTGGAATGTCAACGTTCATACAGACGTCATCTCAAGATTGTAAAGAGATCAACAAAAGAGGAATTTACAGCAGTATCCAGGGAAGGGGATCTCTACCAAAACAAGTGTTATAAGACCACTATGTAGACCACAGTTTCCACACATGGTTCGTCTGGAGAGTGACAACACGGGGTTCATGAGTATCATGAGTGACAGCACGGAGTTCACTCACAGTATCATGACACAGGTAGAGTTGTTCACTAGTGACTTGCGTATAACCGGGAATATTACACTAGACCATAACACCACTCGGGTAACTTGAGGTTATGGGAAGGTTCATATGATGTCTTCGACAAGTCACCCGCTTTTGCGTACTTCATTTGAATGTTCGACTGTCGATCTCATCCAGTTCACAGTCCACCACTAGACGTATTACTCGGAGGATTTCCTTATCGTGAGTGGTTGCAGATGTATCCTGCCGCCCTTTCTTAGGCCCTCTACAGTACCCGTGGGCGGGGGTGTGATAGGCAGATCCATCATCTTCGACTCGGGCAGCCCCATGGGTGAACGGTACGGCAGCTTCGTCGGCGGCAGAACGGTGCGGGACGCCTCCGGCAGCTGTAGGAGTCGGCCGGTCACGGGCTGGCCCACAACGCTGTCGCTGGCACGCCTATAGGAGTCGCTTGTGGATCTGGTGGTGTCGACGGCCGAGTATGTGGCCAGGGACCCGCCTACCATCTGCGGTCGAGCAATGGCGGCCGAGTGTCTGGCCTCCGTGGGCGTGTTGGCTCTGGCGGGCGTCACCAGGGGCGGTGATATGCTGTCCAGGGAGGATATACGTGACATCTGTGGAGAAAGAGAGTTTGTCAGACGCCAGTGTGGCCAGCAGAGGTTTATTACGGAATGATGACTCCATACTGTTAACAATCGTATGAATTTAAGTAGCTGTGTCACTGGCTTTACTTATAGTAGCTAGGCTTACCGGAAAGGAACACACGCAAAGAAATAACGCAAAGTAATATAAACATTGTGTTAACGATTTGATGATAGTACTACAGGTATTAGGAGTGTGGTAGACTACAGATCTGTGCGAGTACATGATCCATAAACACATCGACTACAGAACATAAGAACTAGCCAAATACACACTAGTCTTCCACCATACGAATCGGCCAGATGACTCGTTTCCACCATAAGAACCAGCCAGATATACGAGTCATTCACCAAACCAACCAGATATGAGTCAACCGCAACCAACATAAGCAGCTAGGTACACAAGTCAACCAACATACAGATCTAGACACACGAGTCAACCAACATACAGATCAGCTAGACACACGAGTCAACCAACATACAGATCAGCTAGATACACGACCCGTGGACTAGCCACCACACGTACCAGACAGTCAACATACAAATCAATGAACACTTCACCACCCACCCCAGCCGTTACCTGCACTTGGTACCACATGTAAGTCAAAACACACACCCACTAATACGTACATGAATCAGCCAACGGACGAGCTTGTAGTCAACAAACCAGCCAATCAATACACATGCCATCATAAAGACTAACCCAAAGACCGTAATAGCAGTCAGCCTAACACATTGGAGAGCCAACATATGGACCAACAAACACACGACAACCCATCAATAGACCAGCCAATAATCCAGCGAGCCAACATATTAACCAACCAACATGTGTAAGTTTGCACGTACCCCCGTTGGGCAAAACTTCCAGTAATAGCCTAGCACTGTCTCAGATTATCACCCCCTGCACCCCACCTCTGTGAGTCCCTCCTTATACGTCCACAAGACAAGCTTTTAGCAAGCCACTAAATGAATCGACCCTACGCTATATAAACAACGGAAACAGAAACAAGCTGGAACTTGGCTAAAACGCATCTTCATCTTATAGCAATATACAAAAGTTAGCACATCCGTATAAAGACTTGCAAGTCCCTAACATAAGTAGTCTACACACACACACACACACGTTCGCCTACCCAGAAATACATATAGCGTTCCAAAGAGCTTCACAAATTAGCATTTTCTTTCTCATAAGAACCGATATGACACAGGCAAGACATGCTCCAGTCATGCCTTCTTGGGCGAAGAGAAAATAGTGTAAGCCGAAAAGGATAAAAAGATAATCAGGACTCCCCAGGAGTTTGTAGACTTGAACCTTAAAGGTGGGTAGGCTGCAGCGTTGTTGTTCAAGGAAAATGGGTATAAAGGCCAATCCTCGTGTGGCCAGTTTACCCCACACAGACTATGGGAAGCAGCAGTCAGAGATAAGCCATGGATCCAACCCCTGGCAACAGGGACACACGCACAGAGGCAGCTCATGACGGCAGTGACAAAAATAATACTTGTAGAAAAAGGAGAGGACAACAACTACATCGTGCGAACAGAACAAAAAGGGATGGATGGTTGAAGACTGATGATGAGTGGAAAATCAATGAAATAAGGTGAGAGAAAACTCGCACCATCAACAGTCACGGCAGTGGATAGGTTGTAGAAGCAGCTATGGACTGGAGAATAGACAGGGGAAGAAAAGGCAAAATCTAAATGAAAGGCTTGAAAATCAAAGACGTGTCACACACTGTCACATGCATTAGAGATGTCGAGGGTCACGGCAAAGGTTTTTCGCCAAAAGCCCTGAGACAAGAGGACCAGATGTGATTCACAGAGGAGAAACCACCAGTAGACCTTCACTGTACTGGTGACCAGAAATGGAATGGCATTCTAAGTGTTTAAGGAAGTGAAAGTTAAGGAGGGTTTCAGAGACTTGGAGACAGCAGAAATGAGAGGAACGGGCCAATAGTTGCAAGGGTTGGAAGGCTGTTCCATTCGTCGGTATTGGTGGCACTAAGGAGGGAATATTTGGGTCTTGATAAAAACAAAATGGTCATCTTGTTGCTGATATTGATACCAACTCTAACACGTCCCTAATGGATTCACGTGAACATATAAAGTTAGCATATTCCATTTTATATTTTCGTGTCTTCATAGCTGCGTAAGCTAGTGCATCTCGTTACAATACTGCATATTCCCATCATGAGCTAGCACGTTCTTCCATACGGTAAAGCCTCGTCACATTTACTAGCCAGGCCGGCCAAACATGAGCCAAAACATCCACACACACACACACACACACACACAACCTAGCTCATTTTTCGAAGTTAGCGCGTTGCAGACATGCTTCCACCACCGAACATAGCCTAGGGAAGAAAATGAATGGCTCATTCACATCTCGTACTTCCAGCAGACACCTGGTAGTTAGTTAGTCGCAGCTGCAGCAAGACACTGCATTTCGTCGTGTTAGAACGTCCGATGCAGACTGATAGCGGATCACAGTAACAGCTAGGCAACTGTACCTTGTGTTAGAACGCCCAGTACACTGCAGGCAGAGCAAGATACTGCATCTCATGTTCAAGTTGTTCATTAGCAAGCCAGTTCTTCCTTGAGAACCCTGCAGTGTTGACAATCAATGCAGGAGGCCAGACTGGGGGCCGCTCGATGCCCCCAACTCACGCCACGTACGCCATAAATTACAAACATCGACCCGATGGTGAACGTCTACGAGCTTTTACTTTCTTTCCGTTTTACTACATTATATCAGCTGTCGTTGTGAATACCACGGTGATATGCTGAATTTTTTTTTATTAGTCTTTGTACTTATCGTGACGCGTGTGGGTAGCATACCTTCTCTAAGCGAATAAAGGTCAAGGTCTGGTTGTTGGCTGGCGGGTGGGTGGCCGAATCATCAGGTATTTGGACCAAGTGCTGTACATACATACATGACTGCCTGTATATACACACCCACAAGCGCGTGGAAAATGTGATGGTCTTCAACCTACGATTCATTGTTATGGATAATTTACGATCAAATGTATATATAAGAGACGTACATGAGGTTATAGAAACTGATTAGTTACCTCTCTGTAGGTTTGGTGGACATTGTCTAACTTCATGCTAACGCAACAGTTGTTTAGGAAATGATCATTGATAGTTTAACGATACAAGCGTTGGTTCAACACACAGGCCGGTGTTGCAACGCTCACACGAGCTTCCTGACCCACGATGTGTGCAGAAAAGTTCTGGTGTCGTCATAACCATCCCCCCACCCCCCTTGAGGTCGTGAAGGCCAGCTGGCAGATTCATCACGATTAATGTGTGGGCTCATGACCAGCACCCTGGATCATGACCAGCGCCCTGGATCATGACCAGCACCTTGATCATGAACAGCACCTTGATCATGAACAGCACCTTGATCATGACCAGCACCTTGGATCATGACCAGCACCCTGGATCATGACCAGCACCCTGGATCATGACCAGCGCCCTGGATCATGACCAGCGCCCTGGATCATGACCAGCACCCTGGATCATGACCAGTGTTCTGGGGTTGTCACGACCACTCCCTGGTTCATGACCAGTGGTGCTCTGAAGTCGTCACGCCACTCCTCCTGGAGTCGTCATGATCACTCCCTGAGATCATGAACAGCTCCCTAGGGGTCGTCACGACGACCTGGCTTTCACTGGTTGGGCTGGCTGGATAAGGTCTGAACAGCAGTTAGCGTTCCTGACTGTGAAGCACTCTCCGGCCACCCCGGGTTCATGCCCTCATAGGTTCGAATCCTGATTGCTGTAGTCGTGCGCAGTCAACCCAGCTGTTCATTCTTCCGAAGAGGCTGGTCGTTAATCTCGGTATATACATCAGAGGAGGTTCAGCTGGCCGTGCCGTCTCAGCTTATATACAATTAGATAAAAAGACCATCAGGAAATGATAGTTCGATTAATATTCATAACAGGATGTACTAGTTCAATGGACATCAAGCAGTTACATCGAGGGATGTGAGAGTTCACTGGTAACCATCATGTGACGGTTGTTAATCAGTTGCTACCAAAGCTGAAGGATGAACTAGCCAAGTACCAGGAGTCAGCCGTGCTAGGCTGCAGAAGGGTGGCGCTCGAGGGGAGGGACTTACCGTGTCAGCGAAGCTCCTCCTGACGTGCCCGCTGTCGGAGAGGTCAGGGGCGGACGTGGCCTTCTGCAGGTCCCTGGACGGAGCGCCTGGCGTCCCAGGTAGGAGGTCATCCATCGAGTTGAGGCGACGGAGGCGGGGACGCAGTGCACGGGCGCGCTCCGCCAGGTAGGTGGACTCCTCTGCGGTAGGAACTGTACTGAGTTAAGGAGTTAGGATCTGGGTCGAGGGGGAATGATGTTACTGGATCCTTCACTTATAGGATCAGGGAAGCAGGAGAACGTTGTCTTACATCTGGCGAACTGGACATAGGTCAGAGAGAGAGAGAGAGCGAGTTTGAAAAGGCAGCATAGGCATCGCTACAAGCATGGCATCGTATATAATGCATGAGAACAGTTGTAATAACACTGATAATGGTGATTCATGTACTATGGCTTCTGGTGCGAGAAGGCCTGACAACAGCGCTTGAGTATTGACGTTGTCAAGAATGCAATCAAGCTATTGAAGATGTAATCTTGTACTAGTGTACCGGCATGTCGGGAGTTAGACCTCACTGAAGGTCTTGTGGCTCTCTCTCTCTCTCTCTCTCTCTCTCTCTCTCTCTCTCTCTCTCTCTCTCTCAAAGTATGATACCAGACTCCGCGAGTTTACGAGTCATCTTTAGCGAGACTGTATCACTGGAATTACAGTTTGGTCAAGGAACCTCTCACCTCAAAGGAATCCGCATTTCCCTGCTACTGGAAGTAGCGCAGCCCTGAGCTGCAGGATCCTTTAGAAATGTCCTAGGTAACACCAGAACTCTTTCAAAGAAACTGGTTTCTCGGTAATTATGAATATTAAGTAAACAAGAAAGTTTTTTTTTTTTTTTAACTTCAGGACATAATAACAACTACATATTGCTGCATATAGAAGCAGCTTGATTAAAATCACTTCTCAGAAGAGCAGTATGACGCTAGACATACATTACAGATAACCATAGTGTTAGGAACATTACAGATAATGACACCAGCGCTCCATTACAGTAAGGAGGGGGTGGAGCTGGTGTCGGGCACTCCATGTTTGTGTCTGTGGTTAAGTCTGGCAACAATGTTTTTCATGATTAAGTCTGCGGTTAAGTCTGGCAACACTGTTATGATTGTGTCTGTGGTTAAGTCTGGCATCACTGTTTGTCATGTACGGAATGGACATGATAACGCATGGCTGTCAGGATGGCCAGCACCAAGATATATTAGTGTCAGGATTGTCCGTGGAAAGGTAGATCAGCGTCAGCACTGTCTGTATTAGAGTATTACTGGTGTCCTGAGTCTCAGACAGGGTCGCTACTCAGCCACAGAAGCGTCAGCACCGTCTCTGTAGAGTAGCGGTCAGTACGGTCAGCACATACACACCCACACCTCGCTCTCCACAGTGTCTGAAGATCAACCCTCGGGTAGTATTGTGTCATGGCTGACAGAGCATGTCAGTACAATGGTACACCAGCGTCAAGAGTGTCATGTCAGCTTGTGGGCCCCACTACATGGATGTCGCACCACGTCATCGTCTGGTCGTGTGAGAAGCGCGAGGAACCGATATGAAATGGTGCAGTAGGTGGGTGTGTCGGGGAACCCTGCATCAGCACTCACCCAGGCCCAGGTTGTGAGTGTAGTTAACTGAGAGGTGTAGTCCTGCCGGCGTGGGCATCACGGCCGAGAAGGTTCTTGCCTCCTTCTGCCCCCGGCCCTTGTCCGTGTCCGTGGCGGCCGTGTTCGTGGGGGAGAGTGGCGTGAGGCGGCGGGGGCGGGATATCCCGGTGGCTCCCACCTGGGGCGCTCCTGGCCTGGTGGAGGCAGGGGCAGAAGGTCAGAGGTCAGTGACAGGGTCCTCAGCCATCTGACAATATCACCATAAATTCAGTCCATAATCACTGTAAATAACTGAGAATTATTGATAAATTATGAGCAGTTACGAAACTACGACGGTTTGTGTAAATTACTGAGTTGACTCGTGTTTGAGTAATCTAATGATCTATATATGTAACAGTTACGCTAAAAGCGAACTCGACTGGTCGATAGAGGGATACATGATCATTATCAGCTGTGTTGACGGATATTGACAAGCGCGTCTGCGTTGCTCTTTGATGTCAGGCCGGGAATGGCCGGCTCAACAGGCCAACAGTTGGCTTGTGCATTACTAGGTCGAAAACCGACCAAGCCTGTGCCTAAGAAAGCCATTTTAAAGATGGAGGCGTACGGTGCGGTAACGCAGTGCGGCATGAGAACTTGAATGTGTGAGTTTCCGCGGTGTAACGGTTGGTGTTGCTGACCGTGAAGCATGCACGGGTCGTTAGGGGTCGAGCCCGCATTGGGTCGAATGTAGGTCGCAGCAGTCGATCTGCTGTCAACCCAACTCTTCATCGTCCATTTGGGGAAGTCAATAGATTAAGCTACCTATCCCAGGCTAGGGTATCGAAGGAATGGGGAAGTAAAGGAAAGGAAACACGTTTAGCCACAGAGCAAAAATATTTATCAGTGGAAGAAGAGAATATGTCGTCACGATTTGTGTGTGTTAAGGAACGTTTCGTCTCGCAAATAACATATTTGTCATGATTTCGGTCGAAGATGAAAGCTAAATGCACGTCGGAGGTAGGGAGATTTTCCAGATCTGTTATGCCAGTTTTCCTGCCCATAAAACCACAAAACATGATTGGATGAATGACATTTTGAAAGAAGAGATAGCCGAGAGGATAATGGGATATATGCCTACATTCTAGCAACAATAACATTACTTATACGCTCAGCAGATGCATCACCCGAAGAAAGGCAATAGCCTTTTTTACGGATAATGAAAGACTATTCCAGTCAGCGCTAACAAGTGCCTGAGTTGGTGGAGTTAGCGGGGTTAGTAAGAGTTCTGGGGCTAGGATGTAGTATGACTGTATTGCAAAGTTTTACATGAAGGTGGATGAGTTTAACTGGCGAGGTTTGCGTTTAGTGTGACAGACATTAATTGGGCGAAATTCATGTTTATTGTCACCTCTTTGGATTTGGCGAGGTTAGCGTTTATCATAACAGACCTGGAGCCTAGTGTAGCAATGGTAAATGTGTATTTCACGTTTGCGGTGATACTGAAATACAGTATAAGATATCGAAGAAAATCATTTTAATCGATTTGTAAGAGTTACGATTCGATCTTTCCTGAAAGCGGGATGGCTTTCCGAGACAGAACTGCGGTGCTGGGCAACATAATGAAAAACATGAATAGATATTAATTACTCAGCTTTACTCTGACTATGAAATTTAGCTTAATTTTCAGTTATATTATAACCATAACTTTTCCATGTGTGCTATGTAAACGATGTAGAAGAAAAATAGTTTATTTTATATGCATAGTTTCTAAAGAAATATTCTCGAATTATGTTGATGAGATTCCAGTGAGAGCGATGAAAATACTTCTTCGAGAGGGGACAAATGTTTACAAAACCCTGACGATATTAGTCGATATTAGCGGACGACCATGACATACATTTTAAAATATTCAAAATATGCCACCGTTATGATTGTGTGGGACTCTTGGTTAACATACGTGAGATTTTTTTATCCCTTCAGTTGATCATCAAACGTTTTGCTTTCCCTTATTTTATCTAATGACAATTTCCTTCCTCAAGAAGTGCCATGGCTGCTTTCCGGGTATGTGTTGAGTTTAAAATACAAGAATAGACTGGAACCCGACGTTGTTAATGTATTGCAGTGGGTGTAGACCATCGTTATGTATCATGCTGGTTTATATATATGCATGTTGATACCACCGCTGACGTTGATATCAACAGCTGACGTTGATATCACCGCTGACGTTGATAAGACGGGGAACCCAACGTACACACATACTAACAGGCCGTGTAGTAAGTTGAAAATATTCAGTGTGATTGTCTCAGAATTGACCAGGTTAGTGTCTTTTGTTGTTGTGTGATTAACTTTTAGGTAAAAGAGTTAGTATTCAAAGTGTCGTGTTGTAAATGTGACGTCATTTTCATAAGACTGACTCAAAATAGACCTGGTAAGCCAGTGGGAGGTACGGGGTTCAATGTGTGCTGTGGTGTGACTGACCTGGAGTTGGCGAGGGTGTCTGGCCGGTGGTGCCACTCCTGGCCGAAGACCCTGTGTCGACTCTCCAGGTAGAGCGCCGCCAGCGTCAGTAGGTCGAGCTCCCCGCCTCCTGCTGCCATGCCCCCTGACCCCCCTGCTGTGTCCGACATCTCCTCCTCCTCCCCCTCCTGCTGGCGGTCGTCCCCCTGGCTCCTGCGTCTCCTGCTGGTTCCCTCGTCGTGGCTCTTCCGTCGGTGCCTCCGTCTGGGGGAGGCGTCTTCGTGGCTCCTCCTCCGGTGTCTTGGTCGCGGGGATGTGTCGAGAGGGTTGTAGACGGTGAGGGGGAGGCGGGTGCCGGCGCTAGCTGGGCCAGAAGGGAAGGATTTACCTGCTCGCTCTCCCTGGCTGCCTGCTGACCTGGCCTGCTGGGGGCTTCGTCGGGAGGCCGCCCGCTGCGACACGCCAGCGAATCCGTCGGTTGGCTCTGGCCTCGGCAGGTGCTCGTTGAAGTTTTTATCTCTGGGTGGGTCCTCCGAGCCCTCTGGTTGGCCGCGGAGATGAAAGGCGGCGCCGCCTTCCGCGTCCTGGTGGTGGGCGTGGGCGTGAGGGTGGGCGTGGGCGTGGTCCGCCTCGCTGGTGATGGAGGGCAAGAGGGTGAGGAGCATCAGCTTCTGGTAACGCTTAAGCTCCCGCATCATAGCGGGGTCGTTAGCGAATCGCCGCTTCGAGAGTTCGCCAACACCCGTAGTTATCCAGTCATTGTTATTTATCCCTAAGTTGTTTGTTACTCCCCCGTTATTCGTGTTTGGTCCGTTGGAGGCACCAGCCGTGCCCATGGCCTCCCCTCGACCTCCGCTCACCCTGCTGGGCGCCAGTGTCTCGTTGCCCCGGGAAGGAGCCGTCGCCCGTCGCACCTCCATCATACAAATCTACGCGACGATCACAGCGCCTGTGTGGGTGGTAGCTGGGTCGTGGTGGTGGTGGTCGTCCCTGTGTGCGCGGGTGGTGTTGGTGGTGTTAGCGGGTCGCTTGGCTCACCCAAAGCTAGCGGCCGCACCGTACACTCACCCCAGTTCGATACCCTGTGCATTTTTCACGGCAATGTACACTTAAGCTGGGACCTCCATCCTGCAACAGAGAGGGAGGTTAGTGGGGACCAGATTTACAGACTGGCACAAAGGGACATGATCGATGGTTACGATTCTCAAGACTATAATTGTATGATGATAGACCTAACCTGGTTACCGTGGATAAATCTCTTTATCCGCAGAACGAGTTTCTTAAGATGGTGCAGTAAATGTTTATGCAGTCACTTGAGATTGCAAATCAATGTAATTCCTTAGATCTATCACAACCAAGTATATAGCACGAATTTCTTACTTGACGCCATATCTATCTATCTGTCTA
>JAUUDZ010309626.1:9647-28505 GCA_032361705.1 Panulirus versicolor | reverse complement strand
AGTTCCCAAGTGCACTTTCGTGTAATAATCACATCATCAGGGGAGACACAAGAGAGAAATATAACAGTCAGTTGATAGACATCGAAGAGACGAAGCTAGGACGCCATTTGGTGAACATGTGATTGTCATGATGACGTACAACGGGTGTGATCCAGACACTGTGTCATATGAGCGGACGTTATCTGGAACTGTACAACGTTCAGCGTTGACGATCACACACGTCCGTGCAGCCAACACTACCTGGATCACCGGGCATGTCTGATTTCAAGCATCCTATCTCTCACGCTGTGTGTGTGTGTGTGTGTGTGTGTGTGTGTGTGTGTGTGTGTGTGTGTATGTACGTGTCTTTTTCTTTCACGTTGGGTATACATACTCTTTCTGGCTGTGTGTATCCATCTACATTTCTTACCACGTAGACGTTAGTAGTCGTAGGACAGCCACGGACTCTCACAACTTCAATTTGCATATTTGCAAGTCTATCAGTGTTTTTATTATTGCGGTATAACTACAGCTGTTGCTTCTCGCATGGGCCACGTCCATTATCCAGCCATGAGTGAGAGCCAATTATCTTCACGTGACGTTGTGTTCGTTGGCTCTCTGGGCAGCACCATCCTCTCGTAAGCCTTACATAGAGAACTGGTCAGGTAGATGATGATGGGACGATAGCTATGATGATGACTGTCTTCTGGTATTAATAGAAATGATACTGTTAATCCATGATGAAGAAGATGACCCACTGTACAATACGTATCATACAGCTTCAGCAGTGGGCCACTGGGTGTAAGTCTTACGTACCGATGGCACGAATGATCCGTGATTTCGTCATCGGAGACACGAAAACCTGCTTTGCGCTTACCTCCACAGAGACGCGCCTCCTGTCTATGAGGAACATGACGCCTCCCTCGCCCGCGCCTCTGGGAGAGGAGGGACACCGGAGGCTAAGTCACTCCTGTCAGTACCACTAGGGCACCTGTCTGGGCCAGGACCCACCGCATGAGTGCCTCGTCACGAGGAGGCGCGGCACTTACTTCGACCATGCCTCCTCCAGGGTAACTCGAGAGGGGTCCTCAAAGCATAGCCTTCACCTACAGGAACACCCACGTACGCTATACCCACACTGGAGGCACGGGATCAACCACACATATCCCTCCACCGGTGAGGACAGAACACCTGCCTCACCCAGTCACTCCCACAGTGGCACTGAGGGGACATCACTCTATCCTCTACCACTGGGGATAATTACGCTCGCCTCGCCTCTATCCCCTTCAGGAGTACGAGTACCCACCTTCTTCGTGTCTTCTCCTTCATGGACCGAGGAACCTGTCTCGCTCTCGCTTCTACTGTCGGACATGCAACACTTGCCTGTACGGCCCTGGTCTTCGGCAGGGCCGTACAGGCAAGGCTGGAGCTGTAGAACCACTTCGATGTTGCGGTTACAAAGTTCTAAGCCACTTCGTACTGGACCGTCTCTCCATCGTGGCTGGAGGGTCCGTGTTGGTGGCTGGCTCGGGGAACCACACTCCGAGGCTGCTGGAGGGTCCGTGTTGGTGGCTGGTTCGGGGAACCACACTCCGAGGCTGCTGGAGGGCCCGTGTTGGTGGCTGGCTCGGGGAACCACACTCTGAGGCTGCTGGAGGGCCCGTGTTGGTGGCTGGCTCGGGGAACCACACTCCGAGGCTGCTGGAGGGCCCGTGTTGGTGGCTGGCTCGGGGAACCACACTCAGAGGCTCCTGGCTGGCTCAAGACGGCGACGATAAAGATGTTAATGGCCGAGGTCAGGCACCGAAGAACTTTCTCCCGTTATATAATGCATGTCGTTTACATAAGCATATACAGGTACGTTCATGTAGGACCCTATAAGGGTTGAGTGAGGGCTACGAAATGATTAGGTAATTAAATGATAATGACCATTATTCATGATCATTAACGATGACTTCCGGGCCGGTGGCACTGTCGTTAATCATGGAGGGAAGTAATTTACGAGACGAGTTGTTTACCACGTCTCACTACGGAAATGTTTGCTCACGATCCTGCCACCAGTGCATCAGGCTCACACCGTCAGCATTGCCAACACCTGACCACACGGCTCACGATCCTGCAACCAGTGCAGTAGGATTACACCATCAGCATTGCCAACACCTAACCACACGGTTCGCGATCCTGCCACCAGTGCAGCAGACTACACCGTCAGCACTGCCACCAGTGTGCCAGGCTCTGCCAACAAGCACCAACTGAACCATTACATCTGCCAGAGACAAACTCGGTCCAGCATCCCAGTGTGGCACTTGTGATTTATTCATCATACTGAGACAGTAAACAGGAGGATGTGGGAGAACCAACACACAGAACATTACAAATGAAATCACTGAAACAGGACATGTTTCAACCCTTCCAAGATAATGATCTTTCACTTATCATAAAGGCTTAGATGTCTTCTTTTAAAACTAAGAAAATCTATGGTTAAAAAGAATACGATAAATTCTCTTTCACAGAAACGACACCCAGTTTACTTCTATAAGTTTAGGGAAAAACATCGACAACAAAATATTGAAACAATTTTGGGTTCTTTGATTATCTAAGCTGTAGTAAGACAACACCTTGAGTATGCAATCCAGTTCTCCTCCCCAAAATGAAGTAAAAAAAAAATTGAGAGGAAAAACTGGAACAAGTACAAACACGTGCAACAAAACTAGTTCCTGTGAAATCCTTCATAGGAAGAGAAGCAAAGATGCCCACATCTCTTTTCTCTTACTTCGTGGTCAACAAGGACAGATCTATCAACATATTCAACAGATGCGACTACGCATATCACGAAGATATTGTCGAAATACAAGAGAATGTAGTTACCATGAGATACAGAATGAGACTCCAAGTGACTAGATGTAATTCTGACGTGAGAAAAAAAAAAGTTTCTTCGCAAACATATCCCTTGAACACCGGAATCAGCAACTGTTCATGCATCTACGGAATGAACAAAAAAGGAGAAAATATATACATACACTTCAATTCCTTTTTCCAGTTCCAGACCCTAAGAATATGCTGATGTGCACCAGAGAAAGGACACAGTAAGCTTTCTATGGTTGGGATTCTATGGTTGGGTTTCTATGGTTGGGTTTCTGTTTTCGTTCTATCTTGTTCAATTCCATGAAGGCTTACTTCAGTAGCGTAGGATCTTTCACTCTTCTTCCTGTTGGATGTTGTTGCCAGAGGGAGTGTGGAGGGAGGGAATGTAGAGAGCCTTATCAAGACTGTTCTATCCTTATCTCATCCAATCAGAAAGACAAAGGATTCTCTTCAAAAACAGATAACTTAAGACATCCAGCTGGCCAGCTGCTATCTGTCCCTCCCATGCAAAAGTAGCTGATAAGTAGCAAACCTCAAATTATCTTTCAGGCAACTATGTGTACTAGTGTAGCTACAACTGACGCTCCTAGGATCCAGTCAACTGGATGTGGAAAGGGAGCTGTGGTTTCGGTGCATTATACATAACAGCTAGAGACTGAGTGTGAACGAATGGGGTCTTTGTTGTCTTTTCCTACCGCTACCTCGCGCGCGTGCAGGGGGAGGGGGTTGTCATTCCATGTGTGGCGGGGTGGCGACGGGAATGAATAAAGGCAGCAAGTATGAATTATGTACATGTATATATATGAATATATACATTGAAATGTATAGGTATGTATATGTGCGTGTTTGGACTTGAGTGTGTGGGTGGGTTGGGCCATTCTTTCGTCTGTTTCCTTGCACTACCTCGTTAACGCGGGAAACAGCGACAAAGTATAATGATAAAAATGATATATGAATTAACAGCACTTTTTCCCCTCATATTCAGTGTTGTACACTTCAATTAATTATTTTATTGAAATGAGTACCATTAATGCAAATTTCATTTTGCCACAGTCTCAAGTATACACCAATGAATTATGTAAATTATGTAAATACTATGAGTTAATTGACAAAGCTACTTTATATTCCACTTTTATCCGTTTTTCTCCATATCTCTGGTCACATTAATTTGCAATTACTCTTGCTATAGGAGAAGCTGATGCATCCTTAATCCTTTAAAGGCAGTTGTGTATATGATACAGTATTATACTTACTGTTCATTGCAGGTGTTGCGTATAAGATCATAATTTTTGAATTGCTTGCCTCTCCCTTGAGATGCAATATTTAGCCTTTCATGCTTGTGCTGGCATCCTTTACATTGTTGCCAAGTGCTACAGCTTGGAAATTTTTCCATATGGTGTTAAGTCTGGGCTAAAGTTTAAGATCTGTACTCAATCATTATAAAATGATATGTGATGCTGTGAAACTCATACTAAACAGTAGTTGTTGGTTACAAAAATCTCAAGTAATTATATTTGTGATGAAAACACTCAAAAATACCACACAGCTCTATATGCCAAATAGTACTCATAGAGCACCATATATTGTGTTTAGTAGCACAATGTCAAAGCCTTGAGTGTATTGAAATTTAGATAATTTTGCTTAGAAGATTATGATTGGGTCAATCCTAATTAATGAAATCATGGGCATTTTCTTAATTTGTGATTGGAAAATATTGTAGATCACTGCCATGTCCATTAATATGCTGAAGATGAAAATGCTGTACAGCTAAAATTCATTTTCATCCAGAGGAATAACAACTGTAGTCATCATGTTTGTGGCCAAGAGTCTGAATGCTGAACACAAAGACTTAATCCATGATGTGGCCTTCGATTTCTATGGTCGGCGTATGGCAACTTGCTCTAGTGACCAAAGTGTCAAGGTAAGTCACAATTGTCATAATTGTGATCCTAATATTTTATAGTATTTTTAATGTTTATTCACTGTAGTTTTTGCCCTTTGACTTAAACTTAGCTGGAGCCCTTATTATCTTATGAGCCAAAATTAGCAAAAGTTACTTGTTTATGCCCCTAAGTACTTTATTATGAAGTATTAAATAAACTCCAATAGGACCCCAGTCATTTATACAGGTTACCCTATGAGGACCATTTCCATACTTGTATGTGTCGCATCTTTCCCCCTCATTTAGATTTGAAGTCATACTATATCAATAGGTAGCACATCCACATTACTGGAAAAATTTTTATGAGTGGAACAAAACAGAATTGAATTGTTTCACATTCTCTCACATGATCTTGTTACTGAAGACAATGAAATCTTCTGAACGGAAGATGAACATGACCTTTTTTGTACCAGTACAAAAAGATTTGGTTCAGGCTGATTCAAAGATGATTGTTCAGTACACTGATGCTGCTAAGAGGGAACACAGACATATACTGATAAGAACTGTGGACACAGACTTTGTTTTGCTAGTTGTTGCTTCATATACTTATGCTGTAAGCAGCTTTTGGAGTGGGAAGCTACTCTTTATACCTACCATGTGTCCTTTTTAGTTTTGCATGTATTCTATGTATTTATTTTCATATATATTTGCCATTTCCTGTGTTAGCGAGGTAGCACTTAGAACAGTGGACTGAGCCTTAGAAGGGACATCCTCAATTGGCTCCCTTCTCCGTTCCTTTTTTTGGAAAAGTACAAAACGGAAGTGGAGGATTTCCAACCCCCTGCTCCCTCCCCTTTTAATCACCTTCTACAACATGCAGGGAATACATGGGAAGTATTCTTTCTCATATGTGTATTTATTTACTTATTCATCTTATTTATTTATTATACTTGATCACCTTTTCCCACATCAGTGAGGTGGGGCCTGGAAACAGACAAAGAACGACCCATCCACTCATATACATACATATATACAAATATGACCATACACATTCACATACATACATATACTTATATACACGTGTCTATATTCATACTTGCTTGCCTTCATCGCTACCCCCCGCTTCAGCAAGGTAGCACCAGGAAAACACACAAAAAAGGCCACATTTGTTCACACACAGTCTCTAGCTGTCCTGTGTAATACACTGAAACCAAAGCTCCCTATCCACATCCAGGCCCCACAGACCTTTCCATGCTTTATCCCAGACACTTCACATGCCCTGGTTCAGTCCATTGACAATATGTCGACCCCTGTATACTATATAGTTCCAATTCACCCAATTCCTTGCACGCCTCTCACCCTCCTGTATGTTCAGGCCCCAGTAACTCAGAATCTTTTTTTCACTCCATCCTTCCACCTCCAATTTGGTCTTCCACTTCTCCTTGTTCCCTCCACCGCTGACACACATATCCTCTTTGTCAATCTTTCCTCACTCATTCTCTCTATATGTCCAAACCATTTCATCACACACCTCTTCTACTCTCTCAGCAACACTCTTTTCATTTCCACACATCTCTCTTATCCTTTCATTACTTTGATCAAATTATTTAAGTCTATATTGCTACATTCTGGTGACTTTTGAGGGAAAGTTGTGCTGGAAAATCATTGGCTCAGTGATTTTTAGTCTGATATTAAATCATATTTGATTTAGTTTAAAAGGGGGTGAATATTTGTTTCCGAGTTAAAAAGGAGAATGCCATCTCCAGTGTAGACAGCAAGAGGGATAGTTTGATTTATGATTTAATTTTCTGGAAGCAAGGGGATATCATCCCCCATCCCCCCCCACCCAGTTTGAGCCATGGGCACTGGTAATAAATTGCTGGCACTCAGTAAAATTTAGTTGTGGTCACAACTTCATGTTATATTGTGATAATGAAATGGGAATCTCCTGAAATCCAGGAAAAAGCACATGTAGTGATTTTGCAACTGTTGTGAATTACTGATGATTATTTAAGAATCGATGACAGTCAAGAGTAAAGCTAAAACCATGACTCATCAATGTGTTTTGGACAGATATGGGACCTGAATGAGGATGAGGAATGGGTGTGTACTGCCTCTTGGAAGACCCATTGTGGCTCTGTATGGAAAGTGACTTGGGCTCATCCAGAATTTGGCCAGATCATTGCAACATGCTCGTTTGATCGCACTGCAGCTATATGGGAAGAGAGTGGTGAGTTTCATGGTCCTTGATTTAACACTGTATTTGTGAAAAAAATTTAATTTTGCCTTTTTGCAAAACTGTACAAAATATGCTCTATGCTTATTTTGCATATTAGATGATAATGCATTGCACTGGAAGGAAGTTCATAAATTTTTAAGGTTTAGAATGAGCAGTTAATGTGGATGACCATGTTGGTGATTTACATTTTTATAGTCTTTGACATTGGCGAGGTAAAAATACAAACCTAGGCAAGTGAGTGGACTGTGAGACTGTAAAAATTGATGAGAATATGCATATGAAAGCGGTAAAGTTATTTTGAATGGTACACTCAGATTTCTGTTTTCCTAATTGCTCCTCCCACCCTTGTGAGGTACCATCAGGATCAAGTGAAAAACAGATTCACTTATTCCTATTCACACTCAGTATAACAATCTGAAATCAGAGCTCCCCTTTCACAGACAAGCCCCTTTGACGTACTCATTATTTACTTTGATTGCTTGATGTACCTTGGCTTAGTGCATTGAGAGCATACCCTCCACTGTGTTCCTCATTGCTCCAATTTATCCTGCCCTATGCATATTAAGGTCCTGATACCTCACAGCCTTTGGTTTTCATTTGTTGTGGATCGTCTTCATTTTCTGCTTTTATTTTATCTTGAAATGTGCATATATCACAACACTGCCTTTTTTGGGTTTGGCTTTATCTGCTCTTAATGTTTCACACTGGTTGAATTATGTCACATCTTATTCTTTCTCTGAACTATGATTCTGTCATGTTCTTCAGAACTGTGTTGTTGTCCCTGGCGTATTTATTGTTGTATTTTGCAGGGAGGAATATGAAAGGAAGGTAACTGAAAGCTTAGATGGAAGTGCAGTACATGTAGGAATGCAGTCATGTGTGAATAAGGTGTTTGCAATGGTAAGAGAAATACTATTAAAAGTTGTAGAATCAGTAGTTGGATACAAGGTAGTGAGGTACAGGAATAGAAAGGGCAATGCATGGTGGACAGAGATTAGAAATGCTGTGGAAGAGAAGAAAAAGGCATATGGTAGATTGCTCGATAGGAATATACCAATGGAAGTTCAGCAAATGAGGAGGGAAGAATATAAAGTATCTAAGCAGAATGTTAAGAAGCTAATAGAGGAAAGCAGAGTTGATGAAGATTTTGGAAGGAAGTTAAGTGGAAAGATTTGGGGTCATAAGAAACTATACTGGAAGGAGGTGAAAGAGGTGGATGTAAGAGTAGAAATGTTGATGTTAGAAGTAAGGAAGGGAAGTTTCTGACTCAAAAGGAGTAAGTGAAAGGAAGATGGAATGAATATTTTGAAGAACTGATGATTGTGGGTGAAGGGGAGGCAGCAGTTGTAACATGCATGGGAATGGAGGATGGAAGGAGGAGGGTACAAGTGCAATGGCATTTAGCTAAAAGGGAGGGAAGAAGGGCAGTAATGAGGCTGAAGGTAGGAAAGGCACCTAGAGTAGATGAGATTATGGCTGAAGTGCTGAAGTATGGAGGAGAAAGTTTGATAGAATGGATGCATCTTATTGTAATTTAGCATGGAAACAAGGTTGTTCCTGAGGATTGGGTGAAAGCTATTATTGTTCCTATATTCAAAGGAAAAGGTGCTAAGGATGCATGTGGATATTATAGGGAAAAAGTCTGTTAAGTATACCAGGAAAAGTGCATGCAAGGATAGTAATTGACAGAGTGATGGAAGTGACTGAATGCAGAATAAGTGAAGAGCAATGGGGATTTAGGAAAGGTAGGGGATGTGTGGATCAGATTTTTATAGTAAAGATGACCACGAAAAAGTATATAGTGAAAGGTAAGAAGTTGTATGCAGCTTTTATGGATCTGGAGAAAGTGTATGACAGAGTTGAGTGGAAAGCTCTGTGGGATTGTTAAGGATCTATGGTTTAGGGAACAACTTTTGGATGGTGTGAAAGCCTTCTGTAAAGGAGCAAATGCATGTGTAAGAATAGATGGAGAGCTGAGCAAAAGTTTTGGGATACACATAGGTGTGAGGCAGGGCTGTGTGATGTCACTGTGGCTTTTTGATGTATCATATATATATATATATATATATATATATATATACGATGGAGTGATAAAAGAAATGAAAGCAAAACTAAGGAAAGAGGGTGCAGATATGGAGTGTGGTGGTGAGATATGGTGGCTAGTGACAAGCCTGTTTGTGGATGATACTGTGTTGTTTGCTGGGAGTGAAGAGGTACTGCAGAGGGTTGTAAGTATGTTTTATGATGTGTGTAAGCATAGGCGACTGAAGGTAATTGCAAGTAAAGGTAAAGTAATGGTGTTTGAAAGGAAACAAGAGTGAAAGTATAGATTTTGTAAAACCATATAGAGTGAAAGGAGAAAATGTTCTAAATTTTGCTGTGGATGTGGAGGAAAAAGACTCAAAGAAGTGAGTTTAAGTATCTAGGAGCTGTCTTAGGTAATTGTGGTGATATGGAAGGAGAAATAAGGGAGAGAGAGCTGTAAAGGGTAGAAGAATCACTGGGTCCCTTAATAGAATAATGAAAGGTAGAGGTGTGAGTATGGAAGTGAAGAGAGGATTAAGGGGCAGCATAGTCCTCCCAACCCTTACCCAAAAGGTAGAGGTGTAAGTATGGAAGTGAAGAGAGGATTAAGGGACAGCATAGTCCTCCCAACCCTGACCAATGCAGCCAAAACATGGACATGGAATGAGTCACAGAGGTCAAGAATCTAGGCTGTGGAAATGAGCTATTTGAGAAGAGTGTGTGATGTGACTAGATAGAATGAAAAAAGAAATGAAAGGGTGTTTGAAAGATGTGGTATAGCAGAGAATGCAGAGGGAGTAAGTTCTGGAGTGGTAGAATGGGTGAAATGTAATACTTTGAGAAGTGATTTGGGCATGTGGAAAGAATGCAAGACTGGGAGCTTACAAGGAGAGTGTATGATAGTACAATTAAAGGGGTTGGTGTGAGTGGAAGATCATCTGTGACATGTGCAAATAGGGTGGAGGAATACTGGAAGGAGAGAAATAGTGGAAGAATGTGGGGAATGGTGTATGCGAGGGAGGCATGTAAGGACAGGGGTAAGTGAAGACTATTTTGTTGTGTCCATCCCTTGATGGGAGTTCCTGGAGGGAACAGGCATCAGAGATATAGAAAGATAGATCGTAATTTTTTATCTCTTTTTCGTATTCTTCTCATCATATGCCTTTGTCCATATCATTTTATTTCTAACACATTCCTTTCATTTCCAGTTTTTATTGTCTATCAGTATGAATGAGGCCCCTGTGATTATGAAATAGTTGCTCGTAAGAAAATAATTGTGGCATCTATACAACACCACTTGCTTTTAGGATCATGCAGTGCTCAGTGTGTGGGGTTTCAAGGACAGAATGGAGGATATAGTTATGCCTAAATATGTTGATGTTAGATTGGAGTTTTAATTAATTTACTTTTCTCAACCTTTAGAGTTGAATAATTGAAGTACCTTCTCTTTAGAATTTAGTCAGGTGAAGTATCCCATTGGTGAATTAAAACTTTTCCAGCATTAAGGTTATTTTTCCCAACAGTGAGTGACCTGGGACATGGCATCCACAGAACCTGGATAAAGCGAGCTGGTTTGGTGGATTCACGTACCTCTGTCATGGACATCAAATTTGCCCCTAAGATTCAGGGTCTTCAGTTAGCCACTTGCTCAGCTGGTGGAGTGGTGAGTTTAGTAGTTCATAAAATTTGGTGTTTCTGTTTCCTTTTGTGTATTTATATTGCTTAGTGTATTATGCATTTTTCCATGTTCCAAGCTGAAGTAGTATTATGGTACAGTTATGATATTCAGCATACACCTAGTCCTTGATTTGATTCGGCAACATGATTGATATTTAAGAAAAAATTCTGAAGTAACAGAAAAATTATCAAATACCCAGAAAAACAAATTTTCTTTTGAGTAAGTGTGATATAATATCTTTTAACATCAAATCCACAAAATGTAAACAAAACAATATCCAGACTTCAACTAGCTCTTGATCATACTGGGTTAGGTCTCAGATGAAGACAGTACCTGCCACCAAGTCCCAGTAAGAATGTTTTGTGTAAGTGGCGTAAGCGATAAACATTTGTGACAATTGGATTATTAAGAATTGATTTTACTCAGAGTATTGTTCTGTATTATTATACCTAACAGAAAAGTAGTGTATGATGTATACACTGATATGTTTTATAATTGCCATAGAAATAAACATGTCATTTATAATTGTATATTACTTTACAAAAGGTCCTTATGTGCAGAGAAAGTGAACTGCAGGAAATTTCTGATGGTGATAGTGACTCATGATATCTTCTTGCACAATCATATTAACAATTAGTTCATGAAACTTCAGTTATTCAGAATAACAAGGATATTCATGATAATGGAAACAGTGAATAGATGATTGGCCTCAGTAAAAATGATCACAGAGCCATTGATTATGAATGGACAACTGGCACTTTGCAGAAAATCAAGAGAACACTAATAGTAAGTGGATGATTGGCCTTAGTGAAGGAAAAAAAATTGTGAATGGATGGTTGGCTCCATGAAGATGATCACAGAAGCATAGATAGTATGTCGATGATTAGCCCCATTCCAGCTAATCAAGAAAACTTTGATAGTGATTGGATGGGTTTTTCCATCCCAAGGTATTTAGTGCCTTAATTTGTTATATAGTTATATGCATTTCTTACATTTCATACCTTCCCCAGTGTTTTCATTTTGTTTTGTCAGCTAGCACAAGGAGTTTTACCTTGGTGTCTCTTGATTTTAAAATTACAGGACACTCTTATTCATCTCGGAAGATAAAAGGCCAAGAAATGAGGGAAGCGGTTATAATCCCAAAAATGGTTTGTAATGTGAACAGTCTTGATTGAGAAGTTTTCAGACACTTCTATGCAGCTGACAAATAAGCCATAGAGCAAAGTCTGTGGGTCTACCTACATCCACAGTAGGATCAGTGAAGGATAATTGTAAGAAGTACAAGCTGGTGCTGAAGCTTAGGAGCAGGTAGCACAAAAGTTGTTAATGAAGGATAGAAGCCAAATAGCAGTCTTTTTCACATTTTTATTTCCACTATTAACTTTGGATTATATGTGTTTATTTTATACCTTAATTTTTTCTGTTATTTTGTGTTATAAAAAGGTAAAAAAAGATGATTATGTTATTGTTTCAGGTCAGAAATTGTTTTGAAGAAACTTATATCCAGTTATAAATAGAGTCATTATTAGATTTTGTATGTGGTAGTTATGAGTATGAAACTAAAAAAAACTAGTGTGTTTGTTCATACTTTGGTGCTCATGATGGTCTTCCAGTATGAGGAAAAAGGTGAAGGTGAGTGGTGACAAAGCAAAGCAATAAAGAATAGTATTACTTCTGTGGGAATGAGATTATTAGATACAGGAAGTGATAAGAGAGAGTACAGAAATTTAAGTGCCTGAAGAACATGTTTTCGAAGAATAAATGATGAGATGTTTAAGAATTTTGAGATCTAAGCAGAGTACTGATGCTTTGATGAAAGTTCGGAAGGTTTAGTGGAGTCAGTTAAAAAACATAGTTCAGCCAACTGTGACATGAGAGTAAACATGATTATGGTTACAAATGAATGAGCTTAAGGAGTGGAGATTGATAAGCAGGGATAAGTTTGTGGAATAAGAAAATTAAATAGTGCTAACTGAGGACGTTAAAGTGATGAAAATAAAGAAAGGAGTGTGTAGTTAAAGGAATGACAGGTTGATTGGATATTAGTGATTTAAAGGAGGATAGTTAAGAAAAGAATGGCTGAAAGGAATGACAGGTTGATTGGATATTAATTATTTAAAGGAGGATAGTTAAGAAAAGAATGGCTGATAAAGTGTATGTCAGTTAGGTGAACAGATGAGGCAAGGGGAGATCAAGAGAGAAGTGGAGAGAGAAAGTACTGGAGATTCCATTGATCATTGTGTTTTAACTTCATTTATGGAATTATAGAAAGGATTTGTGAATTATCTTTGCCTAGGAAGGTCTCAAGAATTGATTATGGCTAAGTGGTTGAGCTTCATTGTTTGTATGTAAAACATCCCTGATGGTATTTTACCAAATGATTTTAAATCTGATTTTAATGGAAGCAAGTTCTGTCAGGTTATTGGGTATCACTGGTTTTTGCCAGCTTGCAGGAATGAAGTTAAGAACTCCAGTTATGCAGGACTAATATGCTGAAATGATGCATGTCTGCATGCACTTTATATGTATCTAACTCTCTCAGGAGGGTGGCCACAGTAAAAGTCTCCATAAGTGAAGAAACTCCAGTGCCACTTCTTGGCCATTAGTGCTTTACCATCAACAGGCCACTGTCAGAGAGCAACTCTAGTGCAGTGTTTTTAGAGGCTCCTACCTAATGTTCCTATCGACTTCTACCTAATGCTCCATCCTATTACTTTTACCTAATGCTCCAGCCTAATGCTCCTCCCAACTACTTGTACCTAATGCTCCTTCCCCTTATTCCTATACTGCTTTTACCAAATGCTCCTGTCGAATACTCCTACCTACTTCTTTTATCTGTTGCTCCTATCATTTTGGTAAAAGGCAGGGCTCACCATAGAAGAATGTAGTTATGAAGAATGAGTTGTGTGAGTTAAGTGTTGTTAATTGTTATGTGGGACATTGAGAGATGGTATGATTGTGGAGACAATGCCAGCAGTCCATATGTGTGTGATGTAGTGAAAAACAGACAGCTACCTTGGTCAGAGGAGTTTAAAGGCAGAAAATAGGATTTAAACTTTTCCAGAATAATGTCATAAAGATTTTGAAGGCAGACAGATTTTTTTGCTAGCAACTGCTTTTGTACATTGTGAATATAAAGTTTCAGGGCCAAATCTTTTCAGGGCAAGTGTTCCTTAGGTGATCACTAATAGGGTTTTTATGACCTTCTCTTCTGATTACCTTGGATGTTTTAGCCTGAAAAAATGTTTGTATTTGTAGCATATTTTCAAAAACCATTGAACTATTCAGATCCTAGTAGTAGCTTTGGAAGACCCTTTAACAACTGACATAGATATTTCTGGAAGGGAAAATTTATATCCCAGAACATGCTTAAATAAAATGATACATATAAGCAGCATTAGTATGTAAAATCAAGATGTAGGGTTTTCATTACTTTTCTTGATTAACAGGTACGGATCTATGAAGCCCCAGATGTAATGAATCTTAACCAGTGGTCACCACACTATGAAATCAACTGTAAACTACAGTGCTCCTGCCTGTCTTGGAATCCATCTTCTTCTCGGTAGGTGGTAATATTACACTGCTTCATCATCAGATAATTGTTACTGCAGGTCGATCGTCCTGAATTTGAATTCCAAGCAGTGTTGTGATTTCAGATTTTTTGGATTACAGCATATTCTCCCAAACATTAACTGATTGGTGTGCAGGGTTGTCAGGATTGGGACATATTCTGGATTTTGGCAAAGAAGCCTATATCTTCCCAAAGCCAGAATATATCCATCAAAATCCAGACTCTGATGTGGTTTTGGAATGTACAGAATTCAGGTTTTGGGGAGAAAATTGCATACTGCTCAGACAAGTTGTGCACAGCCTGGAATGATATCTTTTTTCCATTATGGAATTCAGGCAAAACCTGGTCTCCCGAAAATTTTAGAAATGTGTTGGTTCTTGTCATGTTTCATTTTCATCATTGTTTTATACATATATAGTAGCTGGTAGGCAGCCAACAACCAGGGAGATATATTACCAGTACTTCCCACCTGGCTATTGGGAGGGTTAGTGACATCTGCATAGTGAGCCAGCACTTTAGTTGTTGTTAAGTTGCACTCCTCTGACCCAGGTAGCTGTCTTTTCTTTCTGCCTCACTAACATGTGAACTATTGGCATTCTGTCTACAAACAGACAATCTCTCTTTATCATATATAACACTTGACAACACTTTACTCACACAGCTCATTCTTCATAACTAGATTTTCTTGCAGTGAGCACTGTGTGCTAACCCTGCCTTTTGGCAAAGTTGTAGGAGCTGTAGATAGAAGTAGTAAGTAGGGACATTTAGGCAGGAGCATTTGGTAGAAACATTAGGTAGAAGTAGTAGGTAGGAGCATTAAATAGAAGTTGTCATTGGGAACATGAGAACACTGCGCTAGAGTTGCCCTCTGTCAGTGGCCTGTTAAGGGCGAGGCACTGAAGGCTGAGAAGGAGCACTGGAGTTCTTTAGTTAAGGAGATTCTTGCCATGGCCACCCCTTTGAGGGAGTTTCAATTGGAACAGGCCTCAGAGATCCTTTAGATAGATCTAAAGGATCTAGTGTTCAGATTGTTTGAGTTTAGGAGGTTACACTGTACAGTATGGTAAGAATGCTTAAAACCAGGATGACCAGGGGCCTGTAGCAATCTGTCCATCACATTGTTTAATAGTTTTTTAATTCTTTTTTTCATTAGTAATGAACACAGGAATCATTTCACTACATATGCCTGAGGTATTACTGGAGTGCCTCAGTTTCCTGGCAATTGAACAGCATACATTAAAGGATGCATAGCAGACATAAGCAATGTTTCATGCATTCAAGTTTTACTTCATTTTATTTTCAAAATTATGTTTTATTTGATTATGATAACAAACTTGTGGAGATATTTTAGATATATGAGTATTTTTTTTACAAAGATTTTACATTGTATATTGGGATTGCTGCAGCAAAAGGCTGAAGGGTAAGCTTTTCAGTTTTTTCATAGGTGTTTAAGTCCCTCCATATGTATATTTTAAATCCCTTCATATGTGTATTCGCTGAAGTGCTGTTAAAGCTCTTTCCATAGGTGAGAAATGTAGGTTTTAAAAGATGAAAACCCATTTCCTTACTGTAGGCAGTGCATTATGAGCATCCATATATTTTCTTCCTGTCTTCCCTTCCTCTTCCCTTTTCTTTTAAGAACTGAGTTGTTTGTAAGTGATGAAAGTGGACACCTAATTTACACCACCTCAACTTTGTCCTGTTATGTCATAAATCCTGGTGTGTCACTGTATGGGTTTTGAGTCTTTATATGTGAACATCATATGTATATTTGTGATGGTTGAATGAGGTGAATCCTTATTGACACCCCACATTTTGAAGACAAAATGAAACTGCTTTAATCTTCCACCAAGCAAGTACTCTCTCAGATGCTTATAGGGCAATACCTATGATAGAGGAATGGTTGTTCATGTTTCAGAACCTGCTTTATAATCCTAATGCTTAGCATTTCTTCTCATAAAAGATTTGTATAATACATTGTAGCAGTTTCACTGAAATGTAAGACAAAATATTTGACATGTAGGTATTAGCTCAGATGCCTGTTGAACTTAAAAGTGTAAGAATATGACTTAAAATGTTTCCTCAGGTTTGGCATATTATATAATTCTTTTCAGGCTTTATGCACCCCTGATAGCAGTAGGCAGTGATGACCCTAATCCAGCTTCAGGTGGGAAAGTATTCATCTATGAGTTCTCTGCTAACACTCAGAAGTGGAACAAAGTGGAGACCTTAGTGACTGTAACAGAGCCCGTCCATGACCTTGCCTTTGCTCCTAACCTTGGCCGTTCCTACTACCTTCTGGGGATTGCCACAAAGGATGTCAAGATTATAGCACTCAAACCCATCAAGTAAGTATTGATATAGGAAAGGAAATAGTGTTCACACTATTTGTTCGCCTTTAGAAATGTAGTAGAGAAAGGTCAAGAGAAAAAAAAGGATACCAAACACTTATTGCTTTGAAAAATGCATATAAGATTAATAGGAAAGCCTTCTAAAATGTTCTTAATGTATGTGGTAGCCATGAATGCATTTGGAATGCTGTTAGGATCTTTTTGTATTGGAAATATTTCATGTGTGAAGTAGTACATGGTGGTTTGTAGGATTACATCAAAGTCATGTAAAGTTACCATGGTTAGTTTGCTCTCTAATTGATCATACATTTTGTGACATGAGAACAAGATAGTGTTCAAAGTCGTCATATAGAAACAGTTGGTGTGTACAGATGATTCTTATCGTTGACCAAGGTAAAATTGTGGCTTATTTCAATGGTGCATGTAGGAAGAGGATGCTAAAAGGAAAAGCAAAGAAAAGTGAAGCTCTAGATTTTGAGGGATGGAAGATCACAGTATATAAACTATTTGCATGATTTATTGAACTGAGAGTTGTGGATGATGTTAGAAATATAGTTTTAAAGTTCAGTAAGAAAGTGGGGAAATAAGTGGGAAAACTGACTTGAAAGCAGATTCGTGCCAGAAGACAAAAACCAAAGATTTACTAAAAGTTGTAGGTTATTTTGTAGGTTATTTCAGCAGGAAGTGTGCAAGAAACTTGCATAAAGGAGTACTTCTCCCACCTTTTATGTGAGACCCAAGTTTGTATTGGTCAGGATGGTAAAAGAGCTGAACAGATGGATTAGATTTCATTGTATGCAGGTTTCCCCTGCATTGAACAAGAGATGCATCTCTGGAAAATGGCATTCAAAGCATATTTTGTTTAGAATTATCCTTATTTAACATAGTACAAAAGGAGAAAAGTTCTAGACTTTTTCTAAGACCACCAAGTACTATAAATTTTTTCCTGACTAACTGACATAGCAGACAAAAAAAAAACACATCCATAATAGATAGTATTGTTCACTACAGATGCAGTATAGATGAATAATCATGAAACAGGCTGTTAGTGAACAAGATGACTGATGATTAACATTAAGGATGAGTTGGAGCATTTGGGTGTATCTGATAGAGTCATAGGGGCCAGCTAGTGACAGCAGAGTCACTTTCTCTGTCTTATCATGTAGATTGCTTTTTGATCTGGCTTTTATTTTCATCAATGATAAAGTTGATTGGCCAACAGATTCTCTAGTCTGTACATATGTACTGTAGGTAAGCAGCACTTAGAAAATCATCCTCTTCAATTGGAGGAATTAGTCCCTCCCCAGTGGAAAGATTGTATATAGATTACCAGAAAACTGAGGCTGTTTTGCGGTGTCTCTGTATAGGTATCCATCCAGGTTTTGTTGCTGATTTGTTATATTAGGATATGATATATAGTTGTATATAGAAGTGTAATGTTTTGCACATTACAAGCTCAGAATTATATAGATATAATACGTATGGACATCTTTTATTGCATATGTCTGATGAGTATCAGCTCAGTTTTTTCATGTTTTGTTTTCAATCGTATGATGCTTTATTTGCTGCTGATGGTGTTGTTATTATTCATTTGTGGGAATGTACATGTTAGAGATGTTATATTGTGGTAGTGGCATGTATATTATTGTCTAATGCAATAATTATTGGTAGTGGCTACAAAGATACTGTGTTGTGCAGAATCAGTATGCAGCACAACTTAAGATGTTTTAATCATTAATTATCAGTAGGGCATATATACAGAGTAGTTGATTTTTTTATTGATTACTCTACCTCTACCACTGGGGAGGGTCTGATGTATATATAATGTATGGGAGACCATCAAATGGCTTGCATATCTGCTAGCGTTATAGATGTTGTAATTGTAATTTGGTGAGTCTTTTCATTTAGGGATTGTGATCTAGCTAACCATTCAACTTTTAGGATCAAAATAAAAAGCATTTTACTAAAGCAAATGCTTTCTGCAGCATTTGTAGTCTCTCATGCACCATGTGGGAGACATGCAGGGCAGATTTTAAAATGAAACACTTGCTTTGTCCTTGCTAAGCTATTTAACTCTGAACTTCATCATTTATATCAAATTTTTGGTGTTAGAAACTAAGTCATTTAACTTTTAATGTATTCAAAGTGAACTCATGGAAACTAGGGGAAACATTTAGCTAGAATTAGAAGGGTAGATCGAATGAAGATGTGAAAAAGGTATGTGGTTTGAAGAAAGCATTAGAACAATATGTAAATGAAGATTTTTAA
>JAUUDZ010309515.1:0-16373 GCA_032361705.1 Panulirus versicolor | reverse complement strand
TCACACTCAGTCTCTAGTCGTCATGCGTAATGCACCAAAACCACGGTACCCTATCCAAATCCAGGCCCCACAGACCTTTCCATAGTTTACCCAGAAGTTTCACATGCCCTGGTTCAGTCCACTGACAGTACATCGACCCAGTATACGACATCGTTCCAGTTCACTCTATTCCTTGCACACCTCTCACCCTCCTGTATGTTCAAGCCCCAATCGCTCAAAATCTTTTCCACTCCATCCTTCCACCTCCAAATTGGTCTCCCACTTCTTGGTTCCTCCACCTCTGACACATATATACTCTTTGTCAATCTTTCCTCTCATTCTCTCCATATGCCCAAACCATTTCAACACACCATCTTCAGCTCTCAACCACACTCCTTTTATTACCAAACTTGTTCACTCCTTCTTAAGAATTGCAGGGAAGCACCACTCATAAAAAAAACTCATTCACTCCCAAGCTGTCAGCTGCAATGAAAAGTACACCAAAACCAGACCCTCTTTTCCATAAAGGACAACACAGACCTTTTAAAGGTTTCCACAAACCACTTAATGTGTTCTGGTTCAGACCATCAACAGCACATCATTCCCTCTTTGCCACACTCTCCAATTCATTCATTCCCATACATGCTTCACACACTCTTGCATGTTGTGGCCACAAAATCTCAAATTTTTGAACTCCAACCTTCCACCAGCAAAAGGGGTTCCTGGGGCAGCAGAATAATAACATGTACATAAATAATACAAAAAAAAAAAAATTTAGAAGTTTGGCAAATAATTCAATCATGCTTACCAGCAATTTCTCGATGATTCCTGTCTCTCGGACACTCTGGCTACTATTACTTGACAACCCATTGGTATGTGAGTAAGAGTTAGTAGTCTCCTGGCCATTTGTCTCAGCAGGGAAGCCATTGGCATTGAGGGTGAAGGTTCCAATCTTGAAGTCTGCAACAGGAGGAGTGTACTGGGAGCTTGAGTTAGAATTGTAATAATTAGATGAAGTTGTAGATAATTGTGGAGAACGTGGAGGGCCCTGAGACGATGGTGGCTGCTGCTGCTGCTGCTGCTGCTGTGAATGATGCTGAGAATGTTGCTGCGAATGCTGCTGTGGATGGTTATTAGCCTGATGATTAGATTGGTGGCTGGACTGGTGCACAGACTGATTAGACTGTTGATTTGACTGGTGATTATTTATGTGGTTAGTGAAGACACTGTGTTGTGGAGTAGGACATATAAAGCTTGGTGAGAGTGGAGCCATATTGTTGCGAGACTGGTGGTGATTGGAGATCGGTGAATCATAAAACCCACTGTATCGACTGTGGTGTTGCAGGCTGCCCCCATTGTATTCCAGTACTGCTGGTTCAGAGATAGGCGGCTGGAAAAGATTCCACTGAGGATCCATGGTTGATGATGCTGTTACTACTTTTAAACACTTACAATAGCTTCTGTTAGTCTTCACACTTTTTTTGTAGGAACACAGATTACATAAATGCTTCACAGAAGATTCACTATGTGGGACATTTGCTCAAAGTATTTTTTTCAATTTACTGCTTTGATTTATGTATTGTCAAGAGTATAAATTAAGGAGTATTTTCCACAATTTATGTACGACAAACTTTCAAGTCCCAAATAAATTTCACACAGCTACATCACTGGACAAGGAAAAATAAATATAAACAAAAAATAAAAAGGCTACTTGACCATAAGTCACTAAGACTTTCAGGTTAAACAATACATCTAACAAACAGTGAGACTTTGGTCAACAAAGATTCTACTTAACACAGATTCTTGCGACGAGACTGGTTTACAAAATGCTCGGTAAGTGGAAGGGGGCGGCGTTTGGAAAAGCACTTATTATTTTTTGTGCCAGGCTGTGTAAGAGAAGACTTTGTAGTGGTTTGGCGGTGATAACTGGCTTGTTATGGGGGTGTTGGTCCTCAGATGTCACTCAGATGCTTGTGCCGTGCTTTGGTAAGCCAATGGTGTGGGCCAGCCTGGGTTTGATACTTGACAACAGTTGCAGTAGTATCCTTCTCCCGTAATGAATATTAGGATTTGTTGGCAGTTGTGCTTCTTTGGATTGCCTTGCAAAGGTTGCTTGTAGATTGCTACATCTAGGTAGGCTTGACTTGTTAGTGGTAACTTGTGGTCTTCTAAACTAAGTGAATTTGGCTTGGCTGCTGTTTTGTTGATGTTAATTCTTCAAGTCTTGTGATGTTCAGACTCTACTGAAACAAGAAAAAAAAGCATTTAAGTACATCAGGTTACTAACTCTACATCAGGTTATCAAGTCGAAATCTCATTCTCTTCAATACCTTAATATACATACTAACTATAATTACAACTTGTCATTAACACTTATAAAGCAACAAACATTCTCATGGATGATGCTTTATGATCACGTTGTTTGCCTGTGACATTATCTTGAGTCTGCAAGAAACCTTGTCAGCCTCCCCATACATTTTCAAAGGTGATGTCACACATCTTAGTGCTATGTCACCTCTCCCTTGGCCTTGATTACCATCTGCAGAAGTCTGGGCATGGAATTGGCAAGGTTCCTGAAGTATTCCAGGTCAATGTTTTGGGTCCATAGTTTTGATCTGAATGAGGTATGTGACGAGGTGTTGTAGGAAGCAGCTGCTATAATATGCGTTCTGAGTGCCCAGTGCACTTAAGAGTTCTCAAATGTACCCTTATTTTCTTGCTTTCAGAAGAGAATTCGGGCTTTCTCCTCCTTAGAAAGGCGAGAGCCAACCATCTTGAAGCACAGGTGGAATAGAAAATAGCCCAATAGCAAAATTCCCAAAATGAAGAGTAAAGATTGAACATCCTTCTATCAAGAGAGCCTAAAGCACAATAGGGCAGGCCACTTGTGCTCACACCATTAGGAACACTAGTCAGCCTGAGAGCATCATATGCTTATATCCACAATATTTCTTAGCCATGTATCGCCTCTGAAAATATATATGGGGTCAAACAATTTTTTATGAGGACACTGTAGCTTGGAGTAACCATCAGTCTGTTGCCAAAAGATAATGGGCTATTAGGACAATGAACTACATTAAATAAACTTCCTAATATTCAAAATTCTATCTTGTAATCAGTATGCTACACTTTCAATGGTAGTAAAAGACAACAGCATCTTTCTACTTACCCTAATACATTAAAATAGACAATCAGGCAACGGCTAAAGCAGAAAATTATGCAACAGCTATGTGCAATGAGAGCAAACAATCTCTCAGACTGTATTTCTGGTATACATTAGATCATCAACCTCACTTCAGAAAAGTCTTAGAAATATAACTACTCACCTTGCTCAAGAATAATGGTAGGATCTACCAATTACAAGCCTACTAACCTCAGATACCATTTCGAACAAACTTTTCCTATAACCTAACACATCCACTGCAATTAAATTGTGGGGATGTACCAGGAATAGTCAATCTAAGAAAAAATCACCATCTATATTCTAGCATAACATTTATGAATACGGAACTACATTAATACATAAACAAATGTATATCAAATTCCATAAATTAGCTAAAATTAGAAAATCTGAAAAAATGCAAGTTTGAAAAACTGTTTCTCCATGAGTTCATGTCTCACAAACCTTGCGAAAATTTTATATAATCCATAGGGGATGGAAACTTTTTAATGCCCTGCCTTCTGGTGAGGTAGATTCCTCTCAACCTCTACAAACTACCTATTCAATAGCAGCAGCACATGTGCCTCCAACTACCAATCAGTAACCTCCATTCAACGATGAAACCATCTTTCTCTGAATGTCAGTACCTATGTGCCCCATTATGTTATTCTTAGAATATGGACATCAACATGATGCTGGTCAGTGTTGGTTAACCATTACATACTGAACTCAAAAATTTTCTGGGGGTCCCCAGGACTAGGGTCAAGAAAAAATATCAAGAATCAAAGAAAAAAGATAAACTTGTAAGCTATCCATATTTGTTGCTGCCCAGACATCGAGATTTGGCATGCCATGCAATTTCAGCTACATAACTCCTCAAGAAATACTGGAGAAGCCAGGTTTTATGTCAGAATCTTCTTTCTGCTCTCATGGATCTGTTTTCTAAATAAGCAATTAAAAGTTTTTTGTTACTGCCATCAAAACATCTTACCTTTCAATGTTGATCAACTCAGTACCAGAAAAGGTCATGGAGAGGATAAACATGGGGTTAAACAAATAAGTAATAACACCTAATGAAATAATTGTAACTTCTACATCAAAGGTTCTGTTTATTGCTATATTCCTTTATTTAGGATGACACAAACCTTTGTTTTCTATGCCAATTGTTGGTGCTATGTACCACAGGTTTAGAGAGAAATACACCTTGATACAGCAAGTAACTCATGCATTGAGATGACATCTCCAAATAATTAATTCCGTCTGGTGCATCAATCAAAATGATAAAGAACCCTATACTGTAACCCTAGACAGACTCGAAGAACATGCTACATTTCCTATGTGACAAGACACACAAGGAAAAGAGTTTTCCCAGGACTTCGTCAATGCATGAAACTTATATAACTGACAAAAGAAGTTTTACTTTTATTCTATAGTTTTCAGATGGTTTGAAAATTTATCTACAAACCAAATAAAGCTCTAAAGGATCTAATAAGTGCAAGGTAAATGTTATATCTCAATCATGCACAGGATGGACATCAGTAAATCATTTGGGATGCTGAGGGCATCCCTCCTGTTCTACGAGGTATAATTTGAATCAATTCTTTACCATCTGAACACTTGGTATTATAAGCTTTTACTATGCAATCTCTAATTCAAAACCCTGACCATTATAAGGGAATTTCAACTTGCAGGAATAGGTGCTACAAGTAAGAACCCACACAATGCATCTATTCTAGTGTAAACAATATACTGGTACCACTTTCATCAAAACATAAATACACACATATGCCTTCTTGTAAATTACCAATGTAACTATACCAATTTTTTTCCAACAATTTTGTAGGTAATGGCTAATACATTCAATTATGTACATGCTTTTTATGAGAAGTATTTCTTAGTGTGACACTGTACCCCAGTTCTTGGTGCTAATCCTGCCAGTCATATTTATCTTGAAGTATTTCATACACCTCAAACATGTCCTCTCAAGCTAATCTACAACTAAGTTAAGTAGTTTCAGTTCCTAAAATCATACTTGAAGTCAAGTTCTTGAGCCCAGGAAGTTGTTTCACTGAATGCCAAATACTTTACTTATGCTACATCTTACATAATGCAAAAATGAAGAAAGTCCAATTCTGAACATGGTCCTACACAGTGGCACAGTTCTGACAAAGGTCTTACACAGTGGCACAGCTCTGACCATGGTCTTACATAGTGGCACAACTCTGACCTTGGTCTTACACAGTGGCACAGAAATATCAATATTAAGGTGCAGAAGTGATCCATTTACATGTAAAGAATTTATTTACCTTTAGACAAACTTTAACGTTGACCCTAGATTATCCATGAACTTCACAGCCATCCCCATCATCACGTTATATATCGATTAAACAAAAAATGCCCCAAATCATGCTGCCAATCTCATGTGCTCCAAATGCTGTATACCACCTTAGGCAAAACAAAAGTTAGCAATATTCCTTCAGATTTCTGTCAGTTTCTTTAACCTTCATAGCTACCCAGCTTCCTTTTCAGGAAGAATGTTACCTATCTACAATTACTCTCAGAACAACACCGTCTGGCCACTGGCTGGGTACAGGGGCTGGAGCCATCAACCCTCCTTACACCTGAACCAATTCCTCCGTACCCTTAACTCCACTCGAAGCAGTCGGCCATCTTAGTCAAGTACATAAAAGCCAAAAATCATGTCTAAAGTCACCCTAATGCTGATTTCCACTAAGCTTTGGTCCTGGTCGATTAAAATAACGCGTCCTTGTTCCTCCCAATTAGGGAGTTAGGCCTAGAACGTTCCTTTGTTGCCAGAACACCGTACGAGATGAATCAAAACCAGATAAATCTTACATTTCATGGAAATACAACTATCATGGGCCATATTTAATAAATGTTGGCCGTCCCAGGCCCTGCTGTCTGTAAATGTCATCCACCAACCTCGGCAGATGAACACAAAAACATTTCGCACCATCCTCTTCCTATCCACACATTATTTACCCTGCATTTTCTGATCATCCAGACCCTAAAATACCGAAAAATAATAACATTATTTTTTTCTATAGCTCGAATATTGTAATGACCAGGAAAAAGAGCTCAAGTGTTTTGCGATGGAGTTATAAGAGAGAATAATTCTTACTTCAGCACAGCACAGCACTGATGACATGCCGCCATCTTTAGGACTAACACCTCCGGCGCTGCCAAGCTCAATACAGGTATATAGCCAAATTATGCCATATTATCCTCATCATTTTTTAGAATGTGAGCAAAAATTATCATCTACTTAGAAGGGATTTTCATGGTGCCTTATAAGAAAGTTTTTTCCAATGATTTTTTAATTAGCGTACGTTCACTTGGCACCTATGCTATAGTTCGGTTCATGGCCGCGAGGTGACGCTGATGCATACTCACATAACGAGGCGCTTCATTTAAATATTAATGGGAAAATTTGTGGTAACTGTATGTTATCAAACTTAAACCGCATTCCAATACGAAAAGTTGAGGAAGATCATGGGTACTCAAATTTTCGTTATTTGTATATAATCACGACACTTGTTTTATAATTGTGGCGTCCAGTCTCAACCTTTCTTTTCAGTGAAAACTTTTCTTGAACCTTCTAATGATCTCTACAGTCACGACTTTTCCATCGCTGCATCAATCTTTAACAATAGGTATATTCTTCAAATTCTAAATTACTCTTCCCTTGCTGAGTTTATGGAGTCCTATTATTGATCAGTTCCTCCCAGTTTCAAAGAACTGCTTAAACATCAATGCTGCAAGACAAACTTAGGAACTTGAACATAGTGATCCCGTCTCCTTTTCTTTCTTTTATCTTCCTTGGGTAAGCTAATGGCTACCGTCTTCTTGTAGCTCAGCTCCCTTACCTTAGGTATACTTTTCCTTGCCTGTTGTTTGAACATCTCTGTCAGACGCATGTACCATCCTAGCGGGTTTGGTGACCAGCCTGGTCATCTATACTCTATCTGGAGTCCAGTGTATGAACGATTTTCTGAACATCTTATCCAGATACTTCAAGGTACCTTAACTCCTTAACCATGAAGGTACTCTCAAAAATCACTTCAGAAGTCTGTCCATCATAATCAAGATCCCAGTGATTACAGTAATAATAGTAATAAGTAATGCCCTACACAATCATAACACTCAGGAGCTGTAGGTGTGCTGAAAATCTTGCTTCTGTCCTAAAGCGGCTGTCTAGTTAGACTGTTTATGTGGCAGACTAAAGTACCTAGGCAAGTAGCTCCGTGCCAGATGATAGTCATAGCTCAGGTGTACTTATCCCTCTCCCATCTTGGCTTAGTATTTGAATGAATGGTATTACCAGTGAAAACTGTAGGTTGTCGCAGTCTTGAATACTGAAATCATAGTATTCAACAATATAGTATAAATATGACCTTTTTGACGAGTCTTTGACGCTTACATACTAATTTTATCATAATATACATCTCAAAGGCTCAGTTATGTCCCTAAAAAGATTATTCAACCTGACAAAGTTTCCTCTCCATGTATTTCCCAGCTCACCATGTCTTTCAGACTTCGTTTCCAGTAGTGATTGTTTTCGCAAAGTGTGCTACCAGTGCTCATGTTCCCAGTTTCTTTGCCATTGTATGAATGTGAGATAGATTATTAGTGACTCTGGTGTGTACACTTGGAACAGAAAACCCTTCGGAATACATTTTAAGGATTTATGCATCCATATCTCACTTCCGTATACGAGTCCAGACGTTTTCAGTGAATTACCTTGTTACTGCACTCCCATGTTTTCAAAACCACTACAGAGCACGGTTTGTCCTACTGTTTCCTGCATCATCTTCACTGTAACTTAAGTAGTATTGATATTTGTTAAGTTTCAACAAACATTTTCGAAGAATACCTTTCATCAAGCCTTTTCTTGCTACAATCTCCTCCATTATATAATGTATTGAGGGGACACTATCATGCAACACTAACTCCTGAAACAGGTGACCTATTTCCTTCCCAGGTACCGTGTATCCATGTACAAACAGTCAGTGTGAGTCTGGACTCTCGTTGAGATTAACCTTGATACTTCCATCATCATTCATTTTTAAGCCCCACTGCTTCAACTCGTGTCATGCCACAGTATGTTATTCGCCCTCTTCTTCCAGTACTCGGTATTCCTGGTCCCATAGTGTTATTAGTCGTTTTGTTCTGATTCTTGTAAATATTTTTTCATAACCTTTTGGATTTGTTTTTGTTTTTCCTAGATCCTCGCCTGGTCTGTCTTTTTCAATGAAACATTATTCCCAGTTTCTTGTTTTAAATTGTTTACATCTTTTACTAGGCTACTCTACTTAGTCCTGAATGTCAGCTTTCCAAGTCTCGTCGTATTGCTGTTATGTTTTCTTACAGGCATAACTAAGTTCTCTGTAAACAACCAGTTCCCTTTTCAGCCATTATGACTTGCAAAGTATTGAGATTTAACGATGAACTTCGTATGAGGACATGTGTTTACTGGTTCCTGATACATTTTTTTCTGTAAACAATGGCAATAGCCGAATGTGGCCGTCAGCTTAGGGAGTGACAGTATCCAACTACAGTAACTATTGTTTGCTCCTGCCTGTTTCGCAGGATAACATTGTAAGATCTCGAAGCAGCAAATTGTGGTAAAAAAAAATCTAACTTCATAAAGCACAGCAATAACAGTATAACTGAGTCACACAATCTAATTAGAACAGAGCATACCATGGTATAACACCAACATTCATTTTCAGACAACTGTATTTCCGAGTTGATTGAAGCAGATATGGCATTATGAGTGTAATCCAAATCTATAACTACACAAGGACTGCAATCCAGCAAAACGTTATGACGTATGTAATGTAGACTGAGTCTCACTTGCAACAATTACTATGGGTATATCCTTACAACTTCCGCTCAAAGACGACCTTGTGTTATGTGACAGAGACGTGGCATCCTTGACCTTCTGACTTCAGGCCAACACAAGAATTCAGAATATTTAAAAGACATAAAGACGTCGCAATTGGAGTTCATGCTGTACGGTGACAAAGCCAATATAACATTGCCTATAAAAATGTGGACAGCTTTCGAAAGTCAGTGTCAAAGTGTAAAAGTGACAGATATATATTTACTAATCTAGGTGAGCTAGAATGGCATGTCTTGCGGAAGTACGCCACCTTTGGGATTTAGAAGAGAAAAAAAAACAAAGACCAGATTGACAGCAAAAGCAATAGTGATGCTCCTTCCAACTAGTGCTGACCTGAAGGTCAAGGAACACATAATCACAGTACATATCAAAGGAGTACATATTATCTATAGTCACATGAGAAAAATCCATTACTCAAAGTATATCCTACGTCCATCTTGAGATGATAGTGAGTGTAAGAGATTAGAATTTCGTAATTCTTACTACGGCATATGATAATAACGAATGGTTAACCATTCCCATTCTGTGAAGACTACAAATTCTTTTCCAGCCGACCGTGAAAGGAATGTTACATGTATCAATGTCATGGCAATGTCATCAGACATTATTGAGAACGTGTCATATTTCTGCCTGTTGGTGTCATGTATATATCACGAATCCCCCCTGGAAATTACTTCCTACTGGTACCGAAATCATAGCTGAAAATAGCAAAGAATCCTCATGTGCATACCCATGTAACCTTGGTAGGGCTGCATTCCTGATGGTCATGCTCGTGAGGGAACACAGGCTGTTTTTCAGCACCACTCGTTTACAAGTTATTTTTCTTATTTGCGTAGTCGTGTTTGTGGTGAATATGATAAATGCCTCATTTGACCTTTAATGATTGGCATTACAAGGCGTGACTTTCTCAATCAACAACAAATGAATAACATATAATGCGCACTGACCCTTCTCGACCCCTTATTTTACACATGAGAATGAGAACTAAAGATGGTGAATATGTGATAAGCGTTAGCTTCATACAGCTGCATTCGAAGATGGGACATAAAAAAGCAGTTGAGGTACCAGGCAGCAGACTACCATAACCTGAAAGTTTTGTTCATACGACCTTGAAGAGAGATATCAGACACCTAACCAAAGATTTTTATAGCTTCTTCCAAAGCCCACAACTATTCGTGTACAATGGATCCGGAGGTGCATGTAGTAACTGCCTTGGTCGAATATTCTAACGTATATGTGATGACTGCATAAGTACCCTCCCGCCTAGCAGTACAGGATAATCTTGCAACATAAGGTAACGTGACCACTGCAAATTTATCCTCATCCGGTTGTGTCGTGAAAGGCTGAGGGTCTGGTAATCAATCCAGCCTAGTCTAAATTACATACTTATTAAGCTATGGTTACATGCATAGTCTAAAGAGTAGGCTCCAAGGCTTGTCCTGTACGACTCTGCCATGAATTGTCGTTGCTATCTCAATTACCCTTCATTCGTCACTAGTACCTTATGTATAGATATCATCTGTAATCACCATAGAAATTGTTTCATCATCCTGTCTTTCATACCATGAGTATGACGGTACGACCCTTAGGGCGTGACAGTACGTCGTTCTAGCACCACAGTACGACCCTGTGGGATGACGTTGCGCCTCTTGGGTACGATGGCTTAGCAGTTCACCTGCTGATCCTTAAGGGTCAGGTCGAAGAACTAGCCCGTATACGGTGCGGTAGACTCTCAGGAGTATCTGGTGTTGCCATTTCTTTACAAGACGTGAATTCAAGCTTATGAGACGGCAGTCTCTCCCTGTTTGCCTTACGTGGAAGATGGGAGACATCCGTCGTGGTTGGTGAGCTGCGAAGTGCGTTCTCTTAAATGTTCGTTCAGGGTCGTGCCATATTACTGTGCTGACCTGTTGAACATGTTTACCCCTTCAGACTGACGTGTTAACCATGATCTCTCCACCAGACTGACGTTTTGAAAATGGTTACTCCTCCAGACTGACGTGTTAAATACGGTTACCTCTCTAGACTAACGTGTTAATCATGGTTATTCCACCAGACTGACGTCTTAACCATGGTTATTCCACCAGACTGACGTCTTAACCATGGTTATTCCACCAGACTGACGTGTTAACCATGGTTACTCCACTAGGCTGACGTGTTAACCATTGTTACTCCACTAGATGACGTGTTAACCATGGTTACTCCACTAGACTGACGTGTTAACCATGGTTACTCCTCCAGACTGATGTGTTAAACATAGTTACCCCTTCAGACTGACGTGAACCATCATCTAGCCTGATGCGTAATCATCCATTGCCGTATTTCGGGTTTTTGTCTCTTAAGACAATGTTGGTCCTGTTGACACGGGTAGGTTCTCAAAGGAAGAGACCAAGAGAGAAGACAGAGGACGCGTGCTTAGTTGGTGGACCAGTCAGTCCTACAGCGTTGTTCATACCGGGAAGGGTACAGGATGTTCACCATGTGGCCGGCTAGTCGAGAGAGAGAGATCAGAGACAGATGGTATCATCAATTTCTCCGTTGCTGCCGTCAACAAAGCTGTCGGAATCGCTTTAAAAAATATGTTTAAACGCAATTAAGCCTAAAGACAATTGTATCATTACATACGCCGTAATGTAACCTACGTTTTACGGATGATAATTGTGTTGGAAAGCACGAGTGTGATTTTCAGCGGCTGATGCAGTGTAAAGCGTACAGAATAGATATGTAGCTAAAAGAAGTTAGAGGTGTTTGCTGACATTAACTCATTTTCCTCATTAAAGAGGAAGTTTCATATACATTCTATTAATACACAGGTACAATTAACAAACAAACTAAGTGCGTCCCAAGTGCGATCCCTAGCAAATATAGTTCAGGGTGGCTGCTGGCGTGATTGCCAACGGCTTTTGCCAAAAAGTTCCTAGTTTACATTCTGAGCGAGTGGTTGTCGTGTGGCAATTGAATTAAATGATACCATCCCTGGAAAACTTGACTATAGGTTTTATCTTTAAAGATAAATATGTATGGATTTGCAACTATGAATACATCCTCACCTGACAAAAACAGAGAATTACAACGAGGCCTGAAGTAAGCAGTGGTTAAGCGGACGCGCAACTCCCATTCCACCAGCCAACATGTGTGTATTATACAACCAAACATATCCTATCTACTTAGACTTGTTTACGTAGCGAATTTTATAATTTCTAGTGTCATTATAGCTTACCCATCGCTTGACTGGCAGAGAACGATATTTGAATAAGTCTAAATTAAAGAAAAGTATCGCCAGGGATGGTGAGTGCAGGAGCGGTGTTGCCGGTGACGTGCAACCCCGCCCCACCCAGACGCTGGATCCACTACAATCCTGATCCTGGCGTTCCAATAGATAGGAATTCCGTTTAATCTTGCTCCTTACTTTTAAGACATTTTCTGAAGGACACATCCCCGCATATAACAGTGCTATGCATGATGGTAAGAGTAGTCGTATATTTCTAAAGCAAAACACGTGCATGCCAAGGACCATATATGTAGTACAAGAGAGTGTAGACAAATTTATGATTAACACTTGATGAAGAAGGTATTGCGACTGGTCGTTATAACTTGAACCTGGCAATCCATAAACCTAAACCTACCATTGTATGTCTCTCAGTCTTGTATTACCGTTGGGGGTGTAAACTATTAAGGTGAAAATAACTAATCATTGAAAATGACGAATCTACTCCTTTTTTAAATTGTTTCTCCACAACAGCGTTATTTGTTTGTGGAGCAAAAATTTTGTGTCGTGTTCTCATCAGATTATAGGTAGATGATGAGCATATCTAACACGGCTTATCAGCAAGTGTGATTGTTATCCTAAGTTTCTTAGCCCATTGGTATAAAAACATGCATCATGGTTATCAAAGCTGAATAGATAGTTTTAGTACGTACAGCTATCGCGAGGATTCGAGCTTGATTCAGGTATCATTAGATAATAATAATCATGTTTCAACAAAACACTGTACAAAGAGGCGTAGTCATTGTGAAGATGGCAATGCTGACGTCGAGGTTTGGAAAACCTGGAACCCGGCTGGAAAGTTCTTAGACATCCTTATATTTTCAGAGCTTACTCTCATCTGTTAAATCCGAACTGTATACATTCTCATGCGACCGTACCATGTAGATATTGGCGAATGGGGCTGGTTAGGGCGAGGATGGTGGTGTTGTTACTAAGGGACACCAAAGAAAGAACCACCTTTTTCTACAAATTTTAACAATGAAAATATATGGGAAGCTAATGTGCGGGACGATATTATTTTCCACATGGCGTGAACATGCAGGAGGGTGAGGGGCGTGCAGGGAATAGAGTGAATTGGAATGATGTGGTATACCGGGGTCGACGTGCTGTCAATGGATTGAACCAGGACATGTAAAACGTCTGGGGTAAACCATGGAAAGTTTTGTGGGGCCTGGATGTGGAGCGGGAGCTGTGGTTTCGGTGCATTATACATGACAGCTAGAGACTGAGTGTGAACGAATGTGGACTTCGTTGTCTTTCCCTAGCGCCACCTCGCGCACATGCGGGGGGATGGGGGTTGTCATTTCATGTGTGGTGGGGTGGCGATGGGAATGAATAAGGGCAGACAGTATGAATTATGTACATGTGTTTATATGTATATTGTGTGTATATATATGTATACGTTGACATGTATAGGTATGTATATCTGCTGTGTGTGAACGTGTATGTATATATATGTGTATGTAGATGGGTTGGGCCATTCTTTCGTCTGTTTTCTTGCGCTACCTCGCTAACGCGGGAGACAGCGACAAAGTATAATGAATAAGTAGGTAAATATAATCTGATATATATATATATATATATATATATATATTTATGCACAGGCCGAAAAAATCTTTAACACCTTCACGTCTTAAAGATAATTCTAAGATCAAAATCACCTTCGCTATTTAAGAGCTACTCAAAGTTTTATTACCATTATGAACGACGTGTGATACGAATTTTGACTCAGCAGTATAAGCATACAGTCCACTGGATCCTTTTGAAAACCTCACAAAGCATCAATATTATTCTTAAACAAAATTATAAATGATAAATGAGAAGACAAAGATATTTCTTGCACATGGAGAAAAATGGAATCTCCTTACTGCCTAGGAATAACTAAGCTTCGAATAGAAAGTAACCTTAGTCTAACTTGTAATTTTGGGTGTTGTATTTGTACTAGACAATTGTATAAGAAGAAGGTTGTAAGATTTGATGTAAGGAGCAACTGGTGTTACCACAGCGACTACGTGAGGCGACATCACGTATGGGAAGTCAACTTTGCGAGGCTGTACCACTGGGAGTACAATCTCGTCAGAGAACTTCCATCATTTCCCTACTACTAGAGGTAGCGCAGTTTTGATTTGCAGGAAGAGTCTGGAAATGTCGTAGGTGGCAGCAGAACCCTTTATTAGAAATGGGTCCTAAAGCAACGTTAGATAGGATCAATGAATAAGGAGAAACTTCCGGCTGTATAACTACCATAAAACCAGCGTCCATCACTGTGTCTTGCCTGACCATATAGTGCTCAGTTTGTGTGTGTGTCGCATCACCGCCACCTGCCTCACGGGTGTGTGCGTTCCTCTGGCGCCCTCCTAACATATCTAAGGGAATCAAAGGTCCTTTGAAAGGGAATATGATACATTTTAAGAAAGCCATGAGTGTATTTTCCCTGTACCACTCGACCAGCGTGGACCAGGCTGCCTTCGAGTCGGTCGTACCTTGAGTTTCCCAGAGGTGGAATGCTGTTGACTAGTCCGGTCTTGTGTAAACATTTCTTCCCGTAGAATCGGTTATTGGTGAAACGGAAGTGCTTATGAACGTAGGGCTTCTGACATCTAGATGAACCTAGGATTGACCTCCGACCCTAGATTACGGCATAACATAGGTCCCATGATAATACTCGGGACCTACTGCGAAGCATACTACCTTTTTGCTCTCACGACATCATTCTAGTCTTGTTAGCACGTGACTTGGAATGACCTTACGACGTGAGAGTAGAATAAAGAGGAAAACAATAACAAATTAAAGTGATGCTACTACGATGGCTAGCAGTTCTTTCTGCGCGCGGTGTGGCAACACAAATGTACTTGACGTCATACGGCGTACAGAAAAACCCAGAAAGTTATATACGCTATAGAAGACGGATCATCACTCACATATATTCCAGGATATGATAACAGTAACATAGAAAATCCTGCCACTTGTGTTGTCAGGCGTCTGGGAACGCCAATTGGTGGTGAGCATATGGTGTTGTGGGGAGGAGCTAGCCATTGTTTCTTGGTAAGAGTCAGTTGGAACTCCTGGATCCTGCTGTGCCTTGTGCCGCTTCAGTCTCACCTTGCCAACGGATAGGGCAAGACAACGACGCTGGGAGCTCCGTTCTGCCCGACGAGTGCAGTACCTGGTAATCTAACATATTATGTACTTTTGTAACATGATTATTGTGATACTTTCACGATGATAGTACTGTTGTGTCCTGTTTTTCTTACGTATAGACACACGCTGTGGGGGGAATTCCTCGTGTGTTGACTAAATTACTGTTCACCTTGGAAGTGGCTCGCATTATAATGAAGGACTACCGGTGCTCTGGGGAAATATGTGGGAAAACTATAAATGGTTGCATCAGCCCACAGATTTTGGTAGTTTATGCATTCGTGCAACCATATATCAGGTTTAGACCTCAGTATAACAAGATTCACAGGCATTCGAGTCACACGAAATTGACTTCACAATAGTCAGTTTAGGAAAACAATGAAATAAGCATTCTGGTACTGTAAGTTCAGCGATGTTAAGATTTTACATTCATGCTAATCTCGCGACGAGATCGAAGTATTTAACTATATAGATTTCTCACAGGCAAAAAGGAAAGGTTGAGTGTTAGTAAGCCCCTCGTCTTGGTACAGTTTGTGCTTAGTGCAACTTGCCTTGGGTGGAGATGAGATGGTAATAGCACCAGGCCAGAGCGTTACCAGATACTTCATGAAAAATCATTCGTTGAAGTCGGTTCCTACCTTGAAAATATTTGATAAATTGGTATTTAGCATTAGGGTTGTTGTGATATTGTCTAGGTCTATTTCAACATTTCCACATACTTGGTCAAGCCAGCGCTTAACTTGACATTGACGTAGGATGATGTATCAAAGTCATGGTGAAGGAATAGAGGGAACGCTAGGATGATGAACCCCTACATAAAAATATATATTAGTATATATTCATTTCCATATCTTTTTTGACCAGTCAGCACCAAAGCTGACTGTGAAACGCGATGACACGAG
>JAUUDZ010309406.1:0-15283 GCA_032361705.1 Panulirus versicolor | reverse complement strand
TAAAAAGATTATCTTTCTAGTGAATCTTCATCCCTTTGTATAGCACGTTGAATGTTGGTGTGATGGTCGTAATGTGTTAAGTGTTGCATGGTGAATGTGGCGTGTCTTGAAAAATGTGTGATATAGTTGAATGCGCCTTGATAAATGTTAGTCGGTGTGTGTTGCATGATAAATGATTCATGAGAGTCTGGCTTCATAAATCGTTTTGGATGAGTATTGTTTGACAAACATGAATATGGCTTGATGAGTACCCTTTGATGAGAGTTGTATCTGAGGCTCCATAGGTGTCGCTTGACATGTGAGTTGATGAGTATACCTCGATGATACAGCACGTGGAGGCATGAGTGTAATGAAGGAACGCGTCTTCATGAGTGTGGTTTGATCGGTCGGATTCAATGAGTGTATGCTGATGGGTGTTGTGCCATGCCTATTGAGGGTGAACTGATGGTGTGATGTAATGGGTGTTGATTGATGAGCGGTGCTCAAGGGTGTCTTCATGCAAATGGATCGTTGGATGTCGTTTAATTATCATGGTCTGGTGAGAACGATTCCATAAGAACACCTTGATGAATTATCGCTTGAGTTTGAATACATGAGCGCGGCATACGTTGAACCGGGCATAGCTTCTTAAAGGTGCTTTGGCAAGTGTGTGTTGATGTATGTGGCCTGATAAGGGTCGACGAGAGTAATTCGGCCGGCGAAGCTTGATGAATGTGGGTTTAATGGTATGGTCTGATGTGTGTGGCTTGATAAGCGTAGTCTAATGACTGTTGTTTGATGAATGTGACCTTCTATGAGTAATCTGAGGACAGTGGCTAGATGAGTGTGACTTAGTAAGTGTATCATGACGACCTTGGTTTGCAAAGTCCGCCTTGATAAGTGTAGTGTGATGAGTGTAGTGTGATGAGTGTGGCTTCAGGTGTAGTTTGATGAGTACGAGTTTACCTTGATGAGTGTGGCTTGATGAAAACGGCTCTGCCAGCATGATTTGATGAATAACACAGTGAGTGAAACTGGCCTTAGCTGTAGACTGATGGTTTTGGATTGATGAAAATGAAGAAAGTGGTATTGTGGACCAGTTGGTAGGGATAATGGTCATGTGGACCAGCGTGGTGGAATGTCGGGGAAAATGGTAGAGGAGACCAGCATGGCAAGCGTCGGGAGCAATGGTCGTGTCGACCAGCATGGCGAGTGTCGGGGGTAATGGTAGTGTGGACCAGCATAGTGAGTGTCGGGGAAAATGATAGTGTAGACCAGCATGGCAAGTGTCGGGAACAATGGTCGTGTGGACCAGGATGGTGAGTGTCGGGCATAATACCCGGGCAAACATTAGGTCCTGATGGTAATGATTTTAATGACAATTGTTTTGACGTCTGCCAGTATGGTGGGCTCTCGCGCCTGCGATCACGATGACTCAGCCCACCAGCCATGGGTACAGATCACTTAGGACGATGGATACGCTGCTGTTGGGAGGATGTAAACACATCAGAGACGCATAAAAGCAAAGGATGATGCGAATGATGTATATAGCTTCAAATATTAGAATGAAACTGAAATCGATTAGGATGAATAAAAGGTTTAACCCCACAAGAAGACAAGCATTGAATATGATCGTAGTGGTGTGCAAGAACTTTTGCTTTGCCGATAAATGAGAATTTAATGTTGTTTAGAGAGACAATATCAGAGGAACTTTGCCTAGGTTTGGGTATTCGCTGCCGTTGAAGGTACTAGGATGATAACTGTACGTTGTGCTCATATAGGATAGTATGATTTACACTTGATTATGATCTCTAGATAAAGGAATGAATAAAAGAGGCCGAAATCTACCCATTTAACTTAAAGAAGCTTAGCTCATCTGCACAAGTAACATTAAGAATGTCGAAGGTATACTGCAGAACAATTTTCATGGTGGAGCATTTCTTAGATGGAGTTTACGTATCTTAACTTATCGCCACGTTCAAGAACGCACTTTTTTTATATACAATCATTGATATATAACAAAGGCGTTAAAGCTTCATTAATGTTCGTGAGGCTATTACAAGCGGATGCGTCATGACTGGCTTAGAAAAGAATCAAACACTAAATGCCTTGCTTTTGTCGTCTGATCCAATGGATCGTGAGGATCTACAGTGTTTTTAGTGCCAAGTGATGCTGTAGTGTAGAAGATTCATTACTCTATTAATGTCAGGTGTGTTCTAAAGAAGCAGGAAAATCCACTGTCTCTTCATTTCAGGCGGAGCTGAGGAGCGGAAGGATCTACTCTTTCGTTGTCGTCCAGAATTGCTGGGGGGCGGACGGACCTACTGAGACTACTCCTAACTGGCGTTGTTATGTAAGGAGACCTTTACCACCCTCTTACTGTCAAGGTAGAGTGTAACGGAGAAGAATGGGGGATATCGAACAGTAAGATGGTACTCTAAAGTCGCAGGACCTACTTCGTTGAAGGGATCAGATTGATGTAGGGTGGGGGAACCTTCTCTGTTACAGGGATCAGGTGGTGATACAGCAAGACCTATGCGTAAGTGAGATGTCTTCCTTAAAAGAGGACACAGATTTCCTGATAGTAAGTTCCTACATCAGCCTTTTGCATGTTTACGGGGAGGACGAACTTTACTACCATCATCATTTGGTGCTGTAGAATAGAGGACACTAACCTCACTCCCACCCTCAGTTGGTGCAGTAGAATTGAGGACACTAACCTTACTCCCACTCTCATTTGGTGTTGTAGAACAGAGGACACTAGCCTCACTCCCACCCTCAGATGATGCTGTAGGATTGAGGACACTAACCTCACTCCCACCCTCAGATGGTGCTTTAGAATAGAGGACACTAACCTCACTCCCACCCTCAGATGGTGCTGTAGAATTGAGGACACTAACCTCACTCCCACCCTCAGATGGTGCTGTAGAACAGAGGACACTAACCTCACTCCCACCCTCAGATGATGCTGTAGAATAGAGGACACTAACCTCACTCCCACCCTCAGATGGTGCTGTAGAATAGAGGACACTAACCTCACTCCCACCCTCAGATGGTGCTGTAGAATAGAGGACACTAACCTCATTCCCATCCTCAGATGGTGCTGTAGAATAGAGGACACTAACCTCACTCCCACCCTCAGATGATGATGTAGAATACAGGACACTAACCTCACTCTCACCCTCAGATGGTGCTGTAAAATAGAGGACACTAACCTCACTCCCACTCTCAGATGGTGCTGTAGAATTGAGGAGATTAACCGCACTCTCACCTTCAGATGATGCTGTAGAATAGAGGACACTAACCTCACTACCACCCTCAGTTGGTGCTGTAGAATAGAGGAAACCATCGTCACTACTACCCTCTGGTGGTGTGTAGAGCACGAGGGTTTGGGTTGAGGAGAAAATTCGCTACTGCTGTCACTTGTTGCTGTAGAGTTTAAGTCTAGGGTATAAATAACATCATCACCACACATTGAAAAGATACAGCTTTGTGATCTATTTTGTATTCTTTTGATGGTTGTCAAATGTATTAATCTATCATTATTTATCAAATACATTTATTTATCGTAAGTGAACTGAATCTGGAAGATGAAATGCTGTTAATGTGTTCATTGTATTTCGTACTAGATGGAAGGTCTAGTACTGCAATATGTGTAAAGGATCTCTTACTTAATTGATGAAATATGTCCACCTTTATCATCTACACCTTTGGCAACAATATACGTTTCGCTCTAAACAACAAAAATGTTATTTTCTTTCCTCTGCCTAGCCATCAGAACCATTTTAAAAGACACCTCAAAAAAAGATCATTGAACATGTAAAAATATGCAAACGATACTCACCTTTGTGTTGCTGTGGTATTCTGTTCAGCTATGAAAAGAATGTATACATTAATTTGTTTTAAATCAGATATGACAAATTGGAATATTACGAGGGAGAACTTATAGAGAGATGTATTCATGTTTTTGTGAACTTTAGATATCATATAAAACTACAGACTTTCATGCTTCTGTTCCGTATAAGTTGTTACATATGTGTGAACTATAACACAGAGAAGCCATGCAGACGGACCTCAATCACACGACAGTATCAGTGGCAATATTTTGGGTTAACTAATTAAACTCCTGCGTTGCCTCTCTGTCCATCCATCACGCCACAGTAATAAAGGCTAGTTACCCGATTCGTTCCTCCCGTGATCCCCCCACAAATAACTCTCATCATCACTAACACGGACAATTACGAAATAATAATTACGCTAGTTGGGGCTAATGGCAGGATTGACTTTTACCGCATCAAAAAAACTGAGACTGTTTATCTGGCCGAGCTTGAGGTGATGCTGGTGTGGTCACTCATAATAGCTATCAGATGATGATGCCTAGAATCACTATGATTCAGCGACTGCAGTAAATCAAGCAAAAGGGGTGGGAGGGGTGGGGGTTCCAACCAGCATCCAGCGTCATGAGAATCATAAGGTAGCCTTGTACTGCGGCTCCAGTAAGTGTGTCGATGTTATCTCATTGTAAATCTTGCAGGGAGCGTCATCCAGTGTCGGTATGCGGGCTGATGGCATCACTGAGTCTGTGGAGAAAGGATGACAGTCCGCGACGCAGGGAGCACTATTCCAGATTGGGTATGTGTTTCAGTGTCATCATCCCTTTGTCTTTCGTGCAGGGAGTAGCACTTGGGATGTGATCTATACGTGATTATACTCTATTTCTAAGGAAGGTATGGACCACTGGTAGCCCGAAATATGTAATGTATTTTCATTAGATTATCTTCACCCTAGCAATGATGTAACCTGCACAATATATACTCTATGCTGAATATGGGTCTCTTAAGCATAGAGGAATAGATACCTTTGCTCTTCCAGGACTCTTCTCAATCTCATTCAACAGCAAAACTTGAGGCAAAATTTCGTGCAACACTACTTACATTGATTAGAAACAATTTAGGAATAATCTTAGAATTGATATTAGGATCTTTAACATTAGTAGTAGTAGTAGTAGTAGTAGTAGTAGTAGTAATATTAGTAGTAATATCATTATCATTATAATCAGTTGTAGTAGCAATAGTAGTAGTACTAACGGAAGAATCTCTGTCAATCCTATCATAAGCTTTCTCCAGATCCATAAATGCCACATACAAATCCATCTATTTTTCTATGCGTTTCTCACACACATTCTTTAAAGCAAAATCCTGATCTACACGTCCTCTACCACTTCTGAAACTACACTGCTCCTCCCCAGTCTAACGCTCTATACATGCTTACACTCTCTCAGTACCTTCCCACACAATTACCAGGTACACTCAACTAACTTGTATCTCTGTAGTTTGAACACTCACCTTATTCCCCTTGCCTTTGAACAACGGCACTGTACGTCTATACATGCATTCCGCCGGTCCTCAAGCACCACACCATTCTCAATCCATACTTTGAAAATCCTTACCAACCAATCAACAACACAGTCACCCCCTTTCTTAATAAAAGATTCAACTGCAGTATCATACACTCCAACCGTATTGCCACATTTCATCTTACGCAAGGCTCTCACCACCTCTTCTCTCTTCACTGAACCACATTCCATAACTCACTTAATATACAATCTATTATCGTAAAATTATTTTTTCTTGCTAATTATATTTTGTTTATCCTGGAAAGCTGTTATCTTTTGGTTGGCTCGTTCGTTATAGTTAGTTAAGTAGTTTATTGGCTGTATTTCCTGGGAACTACATATTTACGATCGTTAACAGCAGGCTTATTCTGTGTCGTTTGTTGTTATATTGGTCACTCGGCGCTACCTGAAATTTTGTTAATCAACTGACACGTTCTGATCATTTAATCATTTGTTAGGGAGTAGGCGGTGACTGGATATTATTATGATTGGTTACCTCGTGTTTGGTAATTTTCTTCTAACGATGAAGGCTCCAGACACAGAAAAAAGTTCATATGAAGGCCGGGCCTCAATTGAAATTAGAAAGGATTATGAAAAGGAAAAAGAAAAGACAAGGGAAAACATTTATGAATTTTGTAGGTTGTGAAAAACATGTCTTATAAATGTGCCAGGTCATAGTTATTGAGAAAGACATGAGAGAGTAAAGAGTTCCAGGGCTTGGAGGTATAGGGAAAGATACCTTTATCAAAACGGCCCATCCATAATTATCAGGTATTTCTGAATAGGCTTTTTTTTTGTCACTAGATATTGAATATTCATCTGCTGGGGACTAGGTGATGCCTGCTGTGTGTTTGGCTAATGATCCTTGTTGTTCGTTGATCACAGGGCATTGTTGAACATTATTTTCGTGACCAAGGGTTTCCGTTTTTGTTTTCTTTTAGGCATTGTTTTCCTGTACATCGTAACTATTTTGCTGACGGCCGGGTTGTTGGTCAACAAATATAATCTATTTTAGGTCTAGGCTTTCACCTACTGTTAATGTACTTGTTGGTGTGTAGAAATATACCAGGAGCTGTGATTTGATGGGGTTTAGGGCTGTGGCTCGTCCATGTTTGTCTTTCTTAGTTGGTCATCTTGAATTCTGACCGTGAGCTGTGTGAAGGTTTGTTAGTCTAGAGGTGTTGATCAATATGGAGCGAGAGGTAAGATCTTGGTGGCCAAACAAGTAGGTGACTAGTGACAAGTAATGAGGTGCGCAGAAGAAAAGAAACAGGGCACTTTGCAATAGGCTAAGAAGCATGTAGTTAGCCGGGTAGCATATAGCAGGATGATCAGTATATAGCGTGTTAGGCAGCCTGTACCTGGGCTGGGCTAAGTGTAGTGAGGACCGAATGGTATGTAGCGGGATAAGCACTTAATAGCAGGCTGAACGGCAAGCAAGCTGGCTGGGAGGCATATGGTGGACTAATTGGCAAGTGGCCATCTAAAGAAGCAAGGTTGCCTACGGCCAAGCCCGTCGACCTGAGGATCTTCGGTGAGTGGTTCCCAGTGAAGCGTGGACAAGGCGTCGCACCTTCTGCTTGCCAGCAACACGCGAATGTAAGATTAATTTGCTGTTGCACCCCTCGCTGTTTTCAACAGGAAATGAGAGGAGGAATTTCTAGCAAACAAGTGTCGTGTGTCTACCAGACCACCACCATGCTAGTACCACACGTCCAACCATGAAACCACCTTGTTACAGATACTATATGTTAACCACAGTTATACAACACCACTCGTCTATGACTATCTTTTGATTAATAAACGACAACTGATGACTACATCAGCTGCCTCAACATGATTAGTAAAAGGGACACCACTTTGCTACCTTGTGACACCATACGTGACCATCACAGTATCACCACACTGCTATATGGTTGCTGCGCAAACCATTATATAACTCTTACATCACACAGTCCCGCCTCTTTTCTGCCATCAGCACGATTTTGTCCCACTCAGCCACCATCAATTACCTACCACACTTTCAGACATGTGATGCCCTCATTATTCTACTACCACATCCACATGCCTCCCACTGCTCGCCAAATATGTCTGCAACCCTCCATTTGTAATCTTAGTTATTCACACTATCACCCTCCCGCCTCACTCATACAGTTAGCGTACACCTATTAACATTTTGATGCACTCTCACCACAGCCACATTCCTGCCAAACTGCCACCACTGCCACATTCACATCATCACTACACTCATGCCAGTCACATAATCCTGTTACACTACCGTAGCTCGCTTGACTATCGCAACTTTCTCTCTCCTGTCACTACCACAGTCCAACTCTCGTATCCTGAAACAGCAAGACATCTCTCCTGACGGTGTACCCAAGATGAGGCAGAAGTCAGCGAAGCGCAAAGAGTCGGTAGCTCACTGGTAGGGCAAGACAACAAGAGCAGCTACACTCGATAATATCAACCAACACTCTCTGTCGAATCGACTGCACCCGCGTTGTGGAGTACTCACTTTTTATGTGGTGTTGTTACGATCATTAAAACACCATTTGATTTTGTAGCCATGCCGTACCTCCGTACTTTCTCTCCTCTGTGCGATGATGCTTAGCACATTCTCATTCGTTTTGACTTGTGAACACCTGTCAGAGGTGTTCCGAGTGAATGACAGAGCATCAAGCGAAGAAAGGTGTGAGGAACAGACTTTGATATGGGCTACATTGCTCTCTCAGGGCATCATCTCCTGTACACCTCTCCTCTCGGAGGCTGCTGAGGTTACGGAATCCATCATGATACTACCAGTGCCACTGCCTCGAACCCTTGAGTTTCAGACATAACCCATAATCGTCGACCGCATCCAAGGTGAAAATATTACAAACGCTTTTGTGGTGTGCTGTCAAATAATTATACCGTTAAAACTATCCTTATTATTGTTTAGAGACGAGAAACCTTATTCTACTCTGATCATGAGCTTCGGAGAGAAGTATGTGCTCAGGAATATTTAGAAATCCTTAATAGACCCTACCTATGTCATTCCCCGTCTTAGTTAATGTTTTCAACTCGTGTCGACTTTCCGCGCCTCCTAGTGGGCAGACATCAGTGGTACCTTCCCATTCCTTGGCTTCGTTCTGTTGTCCATTTTAAACTCTCATTGGACATAGAAGTATATGTGGTAATGAAAGTTATAAATCATTACAATCGTATAGTTTATCGTATTACAGAAATATATAGTTCATTGACTCATTATTCTCTTAGGCTCTCGTACATAGTCGCAATATTGTCCGTAAACGGGAAAAGATACAGTCACCTGATAGACAGAAAGAGTTACAGTTATAATCAGTAAACTGTCAGTGTTAGAAAGGAAGTCAATCATGAAGTAAAATCAATACACCTGACAGAAAGCCTCTGCCAGCAACTTCAACCGCAACCAGAATCCTCTCCAGAACTTCCACGTAAAGAATGGATGTCAAGATGGAAGTTTACAGCTCTTTCATCACCTAAGATATGTGGGAGGAATGAATCCGGTAAATAACAGAAAATTAACATGTAAAATTTCAGGCAAATAACAGTGATTTAACCTGAATATTTCACTTGAGGATTCTGTATGTTTCTAAAAAGTTAGAAAGCAGTGAAAAAGAGTGAATTGCATTATAGTAGTCCTGAATGGATTAGATGTACAGGAAAAAGTAAAACGTTTCTTAATAGCATTGCGTTTGTCTTGAATTTTAAGTAATAGAAAAGTAAGGAAATAAATATTAAAGTAATGCATCGATTAATATATTAGCTAATATATTTTGTTTTACCTGAAAAACAAAATTCGATATGATGAGAGAATAACTATAACCGCGATAGATAAATTAGGCAGCAAGGGTAATCTATAAGGGATAATTCTTTGAGAACTTGAATATTTACATCAACCTAACAATACCATTTTTGATGAATAAGGAATATAGAAAAGGGTGCACGAATGCAAGCAATCTAAAAGCCACAGAAATAAAGGAAAAACTCTTGAGTAAGTGGAGAGACAACGCTTAGATCAAACACACTCTATATACTTCCCATTCCTCACCCACACTCAGCTTCATATACATTTACCTTCTGCCACTCTACACTCAATCTCTCGTGTTTTTTGTTTTTTCTTCTTCACGCACGTCCCTTTTCCAAGCTCACTTACTTTCTCCATTCTCTTCTCATCCATAGAGCTCCCATTTTCAGAAAACTTTTAAAAATCTTCACCCTCCTCTCAACAAGGTAATGATTAGACATCTCAGCGGCTGCCCCTGTCAGCACATTCCCATCGAAAAGTCTCTCTTTTTTTTACGCCTGTCAATTAGTGTGTAATCCAATAATTTCTGCAGACCATCTTTCCTGCTCACGTACGTATGTCTTGTTTGTCCCTCTTTTTAAGTCAGGTTTTCCCAATCACCAGTCTTCTTTCAGCTCATAACTCCACAAGCTGTCCATCATTCCCACATATATTACTGAATACCACATGCCACCCAATTATACCCTCAACTGCTACATTACTCACCTTCGCATTAAATCACTCATCACTAATACCTGGTCTCTTGCATCACACTCACCTAGCCGCTCCGAAAACACTTACCTCTCATTATCTTACTTCTCATGGCGAGGTACATAAACCCTAATAATCATCCATCTTTCGCAATCAATCACTCTGCAGCTCACTTATCTAAATTTTTTGACACTTTCTCACAACTCCTGCTTCAGCAGTAGTGCTACCTCTTCCTTAGCTCTTGCCCTCAAACCAATCCTGAATTTACTCCTAAGACATTTCCATGCAATTTTTCCCCTTGAGCTTTGTTTCACTGAAACCAGAACATCAAGGCTCGTTTCTCATACATACTATCTATCCCTTCTTCCCTTTCATTTTGGCTACATCGATACACATTCGAGGAAGATAAGCACTCCCGCTTGGTTCCTTCTTCTGTTCCATCTTTTAAGAATTCAAATACAAGAAGGGAGAGGTTAACGGCCGCCAGATCCCGCCTCATCTGGTCCTATTCTATGACAAGCAGTGAATGCAGAGGTAGAATTTTTTTTCCCCTACCCCAGGTATGATGATGACAGTAATGATAATAGTAATAATACTGATGATTAATGAATGATAATAATGATAATGATAATGACAATAATTGTGATATAATGATGATAATAATTCATTATTGTGAATAAAAAATTGAACTGTTATCTGTTTATTTAAAGGTGAGCCTCTCGTGGCGTGGTCTGACTGTCAGAATCACGGTTGGAGAATACATACCCAAGGAAAGTGTGGCGGGTTGGTGGTGAAGGGGTTGGAGGACTGATAGTGAGTGGTGGGAGGCATGAAGGTGAGAGAATGGAACACTGAGAGGCAGGGAGAGACAACTAAGAGAAAATCTCAGAGTGTCTGACAACTACTGGAGTAAATGAAGAGGTGCTTGACGAAGGTGGAGCGAGGATAGAGGATTTTTGGAGGGAAGGGGATAAAATCGAAGTAGGAAAGAAATAGATGGGAGGTAGTCGATTCATAGTAGGAGACAGATTAGAAGTGGAAGGGTAAGAATCTTCAAGGGAAAGAGAGGATTCAAGGGAAGAAGTGATGAAAGGAAGAAGGGTGTAGGTATTTGAAGAGGAAAAAAAGGTGAACAGAATGATAATTGGGAGAGGAGGAGCTCAGGGGAGAGTGGAAGAAGTGAGAAGGGTAAAGGTGTTAGGATACTTGGAGGAAAGGGCAATGGAAAGGATTATTCAAGACGCATAAAATATATCGTTAGAGTAAATTGAATAATAAAGTGAAGGGGTTGTATCTGAGGAGAACTAGAGAGAAAGACTGATGGGAAAGGAATGTTGGAGAGATGGTGATGTAATTAAGTATTTGCAGGGAAGAACAGTAAATGTTGTGGCATGAAATGCCAGACCAAAGGAAAAATGAACAAGTAAGTGGAGTAATATAAGTGACGTGGTCTGGAATGCCAGACCGGAAGTAAATGAACGAGAAGGTGAAGTGAGGAATTGGAAATAAGTAAACTGATATTCGAATTGGAGGGAATGAATGAGACAGTAACTAAGGGAAAAGTGGGTAAATCTATAAAGGATAGAAAGAATCCTTCATACAAGTAATAGCTAAGCAATCAAGTAATAGCTAAGTAATTAGAAAGGTAGAGAGTAAAGGAATCGCTCACTGAGAACGAAAGAATTAATGAGATCATGTGAGGGGCAAATTAGCAAGTGAAAGTAAGTGGTTGAGGAAACGAGTGAGAAATTGACTGATTGCGGGCAAGCTGGAAGACTGGGAGGGAGTGGGGTGGGAAGAGGGGGCGGTTGTGGGGGGGCAGGGACCCGACAGCCACGGCAAGACACAACCTTTGTTCCCCCAAAGTTGCTCCGTTCTGTTTTGCCTAGTGTCGCAATGAGCTCGTTATATTTTAACTTGTTCAGCAACCCCATTGTTCCTTTGTCTTCTCTGAGGCAGCAGAGATAGTATACCAGAAGCAGTACACCCCCCACCCCAACGCCTCTCCTTTTGTCTGCTCTTGCAGTGTTCTAACTCAAGACTACTTTTTCCTGCCCATAACAAATTACCAACTTATATACACCATAGTAGACTATGTGCGATATATATGTATAAAGTTTTAATGAACTGCGTAACGAGAGTGATAGGTGGAGAATGTGCAGTACAGTCAGGGATAATGAGGCAGGAATGGCAGTGAGGGGCAAAAGGTCTGATGAATGAAGGTGCTGGAGCGGGATAATGAGAGGCGGAGTAATCAGTGTCATCTCCGTTCAGGTGCAGGTGTATTGTAGGATATGATATGGAATATTGTAGTATAACAAAAGGGAATGCAAAGGAAACACCTCAATAAGTAATATCCAGTGGTGTGAATGACTGGGGGTCTTGGAGACAAAATATCCTCAACCTATTCTCAGACTTTGATGGATGAGATGCCGAGCTTGCTAAAAAAAAAAAAAAAGAAAAAAAAAATCGGAGTTTCAACGACGAAGCGGAGTTCCTACTGGGCCACTTTTGGTCAGCAGATCTGGTGCTTTGGGACGAACCTTACATCAAGTTCAGAGACCTTAATGAATGCTTTTCATACGAAGACAAATTAAAAAAAGTAACAGTTACATAAGCCACTCGGTTGATGACTAAACAACCATGAAAATTCTGGCATGGCGCTACTCATAGCACCACCCATTATAACGCTGATCTTGCAGCGTAAGAAAGTTCTGTCTTTATCGGAAGCAAATCAGTCAATCTTAGGGGCACGATGTATAGCAAGAGTGCAGACGAGTGTATTATAAGAAGGTCCATGTAGTCAACAGGTTCATGATCCATACGATGAGGACAGCTCACTATATTTGAGTATCAACAACGCTTGACTTCGTCAACGTAGACTCATGTATACAGCCAAGGATGATTTCTATCTTATCCTGCAAAACATCACCAAAACTCCTGTGTAAGCTAAAGCGTAAACTCCACTTTTGGGCCATCACATTCTGCCGTACTGCGACGGACGTGAGCTCCAAACATGATAATAGTTATATAAATTTACTTTGATATTAAGAAAGGATATAATGATATAAACTTTTAGCGTCACAATATTATACATATATCAGAATTCACCAGAGATTTCGGAATGAGATGAAATGTCAACATAAACATAAGCATATCTAGACTTTCTTACATATTAATTCAAGTGAGTTACCGACATAAGGAAATGAATGCTTAGAAAAGAGAAAAAAAGTGCGGAACATACTCAAACGGTGTATGTTACTAGCAGTACCTTCGGTTAATATATTTACTCACCTATATATACCTCAGGACCTTTTGATGAGAAAGAGTCCTGGTGTTTCCAAGGATCTTTTCCAGAGGCTCCTGCAGCGAAAGTCTTTGTTGCTTCAAGTAGGAGGGAAACGTGGCATCCTTTGGAGTGAGAAGTTTTATGTCGAGACAGTATTTTCAATGATACAGACTTATTGTTACATGTACTAACAGGATAACTAGTGGTAGTGATGGCTAAGATCCAGCAGATGACGGATGTCTCCTCTGCCACCTCCCCACCTGGTCCTGGAATCCGCCACAAGACCATCCAGCAAACTCCGACTGACAGTTATTCCTCTATCATCGTAAGTAGACATTGGTTCCGGAATTTTGGATACTATTTCGCTCTTGGATTTGCATTCTTTTGTCTTTATGGAATTCACTTATCATCTTATCCTGTTATCACCTGTAATGACTTTTGTTGAAGCCAAGTTCCGTTTGTTTTAAGCTTCAAGAATTTGGTTATACTTGAATTCCTGCTTCTAAGATAGTCGTCCTCTTTTGCCTTTTCGGACCATCTTGCAGTTGGATCTTATTCTTGACAATGCTGGCCATTAAGATTCTTTCCACAAGTTCGTTGTAAGAACATTGATTTTGCCAGTTTCGATGTAAAAACAAGACGTCTTGAGCACTTTCGAATAAACTATCTGTTATTAGCAAATCCAATTCTAATATTACACGGTGTTGATTAATTACACACATGTAATATATATATATATATGGTGTTTGTGTGTGTGTGTGGGTGGATTGGGTTGGGGAGTATAAGCAGGTGAGAGCTTTGGAGGTTTATTTAGCTAACGTTTCGGTTTCTGCAGACACCTTTTTCAGAGCAACCAGGTAAGATGCAAAGATACAAGTCAATATACCCTCGCAAGTTAATCCTATCTGGCCGGACACCTTGTTTCTTACCTATGCATACCTTCACCCTCTCCTCCAGCAATTAATGATCAGACATCCTAACATCTGCCTCTCTCAGCACATTCATATCCAGGAGTCAATCTTTGCACACCTATTATTTAGTACATAATCCATTAATGCCAACCTACCATCCTTTTTTAAACGAGGTATTCTAAGTAACCAGTCGCTTTTCAGCACACAGCTCCATATGCTGTGTATTTGATTCATCACATCACCGGGTGCCCAGTCACCCCCTTATTATACCTTCCACTGCCACATTATCCACTCTCTTATTCAAATCACCCATGACTAATACTTAATTCCTTGCATCAACACTGCTGACACAATCACCCAGCTACTCCTGAAGCACTTTTGTTTCTCTCTTATTCCTCTCGTTTCCACATGCATATGCACTAATATTGACCCACCTCTCTTAATTCAATTTCCTTTTTACCCACATTAGCCCGAGGCTCAGTCCCTTAAACTCTTTCACACGTTCCCAAACTGCTCCAGCAAAAGTGTTACACTTTTCTTAGCTCTCCTCCTTACACTAAACTTTAACTTTACTCCAAGGAAATATTTTTCAATTTTGCTGTTTTTTTCTTTCCTCTTTTTCGTCCTGATTCACAGGCAGCAGTCGTTCATAGTGTAACACTGACCCACGCATTTCGCATTACTATGATAAGATCAGGCTAGACTGAAAACGTCTTAACGTTGTTAATGTAGCTTCACGGAGGATCGCCCGTCTTGGTTAAGACGGTGCTGAGTGTCATTTTATTTTATCTTTAGATATTTGAATGATCTTGTTTTCTCGAAGTTCACGTCAGAAATATTTATGAAAATAAAGGTATGGGTGTCTTTTTCAGTATGTGGCTGAATGGAGGAAGGATTCTTTCTCGTTACAAATTCCTATGATGGTAAGAAAGGGGGTGACTCTATTGTTGAATGGTTGGTTAAGATGTTTAGTATTTGGTATGGATCATAGTGAAGTGCCTGAGGATTGGTGTAATGCATTCGGTTGTGGGGTTTGCCTGCGGTCTCCTCACCTGGGAAAGTCCGGTGGGGGTCGAGAGTGGGATGGGGAGGAGAATGATTGCAAGGCCCTCTATAGCTCAGTCCTCTGTTCTTAACACTACCTCGCTAACGCGGGAAATGGCGAATATGTATGAAAGAAAGAAAGGAGCTAT
>JAUUDZ010309295.1:0-16375 GCA_032361705.1 Panulirus versicolor | reverse complement strand
CTGTCTCTCCTGTTTACATCTGTCTAAGATTAGAAAATGAAACCCTCGTCATAGACCATCAGGTTTTCTGTCATCTGGCTTTCCTGTCTTCTTCCCTTACCCATGGCGTGCACCTCGGTGTGCCAAGCCAGGGAATGTGGGGGAGAGTAAATGGCAAGGTGGTAACACCAGTGTCAATAGCGAACTGTCGGTGTGAACGCAACGTGACAGGTCAAAGAGGAATCGCAAGGGTGAGTAGAATGAAGGAGTGCGGAAGATTGATAGTGAGGCCCGAGAGAGAGGGTTTGCGGGGCTGGAACACTTTCATCTACGATGAAGCATGTTTCGTTTTATGTTTAGCATTTGTTTGAGATCTAATACTCTAAAAAAAAAAAAAAAAAAAAAAAAAACTAATTCCTCATCCTCTGACATTAATTACAATAAGAGATTTTCATTTTCTTCGGCGACATTTAGAACACATATATCATCCGCTAGCGTTTCCCAGGAAGAAAGGAAACGCTAGGAACTAACAAAGAATGGCCTTATTTGCTCACGTATATTTTTTAGCTGCATGTATATTGCAAAGTAAACAGAACCTCTTGTTCAGAGAAGAGCCCAACAGACTCTTTTGGGGTTCGACCTGACCGCTCTTTATGCCACGGATCAGCCCACTAGGTAAACCTCCCCCCGTGTATATGACATCTATCGAATCTGTTCTATTCCATGAACACCGAATACCCCTCCTGCATGTTCATACCCTAAAGATATGAAATATCTTTCCCTCCATCCTTGCAATTTCCCCTCGGTTTCTCCCTTCCCCTTGTTCCCCTTACTTCCGAGATATATGTCCTCTTTCTCAACCTATCACCCCATCTCGTCCATATGTCCAAACCATTTTAGTAAATCCTCTTCAGCTTTCTAATACATTCTTATTTTACTTTTACACTCACCCTCTCATTTCTTGTTCAATCAATCCTCCACATACTACTAAGCTCCTGAAATACTTAATTTCCAACATCTCTAACCTTTTACATACTCTTTTACGTAGGACCCAATCTGTTCCGACAAATATAACAACGACCATAACAATCTATGACTTCGCATACAGTGACCTCTATATATACTCATCAATGTGCCTATGGCTTACTTTAGCTTCGATGGCCCGTCCACTGCCATGTCCATTCCCAGGTGTCTAAAACCACCTCCTCCAGGTTCCTCATTTTCAAACTAACACTCAACCCAACCTGTCTCTTTCCTCTGTTGCACTTAATAACAACGCAAGTGGCTCAAGGATAAGGTGGGTCTACAACAGGAGTGTGATGTCACGCTGACTGTTTAATCTGTGTATGGATGAGGTGGTAAAGGAGGTGAATGTAAGGGTCCAGGAAAGAGGGACAGATATGTAGTCTAATGGGAGGTGAATCGTTGTTTGCAAATGTTACGGCACTGGTGGCAGAGACGAATGAGACACTGCAGAAGCTAAATTCTGAGTTTGGGATAGTGTATCAAAAAAGAAAGTTGTGAATAAGGATGATAAAGCAAGGTTATCAGGTTTAGCAATGAGTAGACAGGTTATTTAGAGCGTGAATTTGAATAGCAAGAACATAGGGGAAGTAAGTTTTTTGATAACAAAAAGTGTATATGGCAGCGAATAGAAACATGGGAGCTGAACTGAACCTAAGGGGAAGTATGGCAGCGAATAAAAACATGGGAGCTGAACTGAGTCTAAGGGTGGGTGATGGGGGTAAAGGTCGTAAGTGCACTGAGGAGTGTGTGGCTAGAGAGGTTACTGTCTTTAAGTATAAAGATGAGTACGTTTGATGTAGCAGTAGTCCCTTGGTTCCGTACGTCTGCGAGACGAGGGCCTTAGAAAACTGATAAAGGATAGGGTGAATGTGTTAAAAATTAAATGTTTGAGGACAATATGTGGTGTGATCAAATAAGAAATGATAGAGGAAGAGAAAGTTCTGGTTGTAAGAACATTTTGTATGATTGAACAAACGAGGTCATGAAGGGATGGTATGGACATAGGAAAAGGATGAGTAAGGAAAGGATGACTAAGAAAGCATACATGCTGGAAGTGGAATGAACAAGGAATAGTGGGAACCAAGGAGGTAGGATGATGAGTGAAAGATGCTTTGAAGGCTTAGGGATTGAAAATGCAAGAGAATGCGGGATAGAACAATTTGGAGATGTGGTTTACAAGGAACGACATGTTGTCAATGGGCTGAACCAGGGTATATAAAGCGGTCGGGGAAAACCAAGGAAAGCTCTGAGGCCATTTTGTCGATAGGGGGGATCAGGTTTCGATGACAGATAAAGAGTGCAGCCGTGAGCAAACGATGCCCGTTATCAGTCTATTCGTGGAGCTACTTCGCTAAGGCTGGGTATATCTGATAATCGTGTATACCACGTGATTCATGATGAGAATAAAGGGTTAGTTGAATTGTTCCTCTATCAATGTGCCTACCGCATCACTGCGAGCGAGGGAAGACCCCAGGCATCGGGCGTTCATGCCGAGTTCTCGAGAACAATGTTATTGCATTAAAATGTGTATCATTTTGACTGAACGAAGACGCTGTTAGAATCCCAAAGGGGAACCTAAGGGTCTCCTCTTTAACATTGCGTGGATCATGTTCAGTGAAGTAATGCGTGTTTCATTCTGGTGAAATGAGACTTCGGAAATTTTCATTAAAGGGGAAAAAAAATTAGTCTGACCAAAGAGTTTGTTCGTAAAGAGGGAGGGAGGGGAGGGGGTATGCCATTATGACCTCGGGAGGGAGGGGAGGGGGTATGCCATTATGACCTCGAGAGGGAGGGAGGGAGGGAGGGGGAGGGATGCCATTATGAGCTTCACACGTAACTTTGTCCTGTTCCGTCAACGGCCTCCAACTTTTTTTCTCTGAAATGATGACCTTTTCGAGGTTGTTCCGTGCTTTTTCCTCAACCCTGCCGTGCAGGATGATCAAACCGGCGGTAGTGAGAGTCTGGTACGAATAGGTCCACTCCCTGTCACCAACAACACTTGACGTTTGCTGGGAGAGATTCTCATTCGTTGCAGTATCTACACCACTACACCTCAAGTGTTTATAATAGATATTACTACACCTTACGTGTGTATAAAGACAAATTTCATATTCAGTAATAATAAATATCAGGAAAAATAAACCACATCTCTTTCTTGGAAATATATTGAGATTAAATTCTTATTTCTAATAAATCATACAATTTCCAATTTCATAACACAATCAAAAACAAACATGGCATCTGATCTTTCCCCTTTAAACTACTTTACAAAATCTAATATAGAGTTACAGACAAATATTGATATATACAACAATGTTTCTAATAATAATCACCAGGTATTTGTACTTACAGTCCACGAAACAAGAACATGTAACAACTACAAACTATTCCGAAACTCTCAACTAAAGCAAATGAAGAAAAGGACCTTGGAGTTGTCATAAGCAACAATTTGAAATATACTAAAAAGTGTCAAGCAGCAAGTAAAAAGGGTAACCAAATGTTAGGTGTCACAGCCAGGAACATAAATTATAAGACACAAGAAATGATTCTCACACTAAATAATTCTCTAGTACGACCACATCTTGAATATGCAGTACAGTTTTGGTCCCCAACTGTATAAGAAAGACAAGAAAAATCAGAACAAGTACAAAGACGCACGACAAAATTGATCCCATCCTTTAGAAATCTGGCATACAAAGAGAGGCTAAAATGACTGGATCTCTTCTCCCTTAAGAACCTAGACTTCGCAGCGACTTAATCCAAGTGTTCAAAATTCTGAACAAGTTCAATAAAGTAAACTACAAGCATATTTTCATAATACAAGAAAATATGTTTACTAGGACAAATGGAATAAAACTCAAAGCTAAAAGATGTTATAGGGATGTGGGAAAAAGCTTCTTTTCCTATAGAAGTGTTGAGCACTATAAGTTACCATCAGACATAGCGAATGCCAAAACAATAAACATCTTCAAAAGTCGTTTAGACAAATATCTTATAAATTCAGGTATGCTTTGAGAAAAATGCCAGAAATAAAAGTATTAACAACAGCAGTAATGGGAACATTAGAAGGCTAATGTGCAGAAGCGGGGAGTTGGTGACAGCTTAAAAAAGTACTGATCGGAATTAACTCTTTTTTGTCGTTAAATAATTGTTTTTCAAACAACCCAGTCATGGGCCTTTCAGGCCTACTGTAGCCTGTCTTTATCACCCAACTGAATGTTTCTTTTCCCTTTATTGGGATACTGTATGATTCTTTTAACCTTAATGAGGTAGCATTAAAAAAAATGATGTCATTTGCACATATCTGATCTCTAATTGTAATGTATAACGCATAAAAAAACAGAGCCTTCTTTTAACAACAAAGTACTACTCCATGGTTTATCGTAATTACTTCATAGGCCCCTCATATACCACATGGATCCCATCAATTCCACCCTATGCCTACCTCTCAAAATTCAGAAAGTTTAGACACCCAATACCCCATAGCCCCCTTCACTCCATCCTTCTATCCACTTCTCAGTCTTCCAATACCCCTTGCTCCCTCCACTCTGATATACAGGTCCTCTAAATCAGTCCTCCTTTGCTCAGCTATCTTAATAACATTGCAATTGCAAACACTACTTTCTCTTATGCTTCTATTCCTTATATGACTATTCAGCCTATCACCACATATCATCCACAGGGATTTCATTTCCAACGCAACAAATCTCTTCCTTTCTTCATTATTAAAGGCCTAAGTTTCACATCCATACAACATTGTTGAGACTAATATGCCTTCAAACACACCTATCTTTGCCCTTACAGACAATGACCTCTATCTTTTCATATGCTCTTAATGCACCCAGGACTTTAGCATCCTCTCCCACCCAGTGACTCACTTAAGCTACTATGGTTCCATCTACCGTCATGACCACTCCCAGTTATCTAGAGCCTTCCACTTCCTCTGGGTCCTTGCCATCAAAACTTATGCTCAAACTATCCTCTCTTATCCCCCTGCTGCATTTCATTATCTTGCTTTTTTTCAGAGGTTCACTTATTCTTACTTCTGACACTCTCCCAAAATCTGTCACCAACTTTGGAAGTTTCTTTCTGAAGTCTGCCATCTGAACCATGTCAACTGTAAACAAGCACCCCATCTCACAGCATACAGAAGAAATGCCCTTGATATAAGAGCCATGCATTCATCTCCCTCATCATCCTATCTATGAACGGATTAAACAACCATGGAGACATCGCACATCTTTGAACTCCCTTCAGGAACCACTCAAGCTCCTCAATCCTACTCCCACACATACCATAAACACATACCTTCCACATTGGATACTGTGAGATAACAACATAAAGGAGATAATGTATAAAACAATTTCCATAAATGCTCACCATTAATAAAAGGGCTTAAAAATCATGAAATATGACCAAACTTACAAAGCACCCTTTGCCACAAATGCCTCAACATTCTCAGGATCAATCTGAAGTGCCTTGTTGAGATGCTGAAAAGCTTCCTCATGCCGGCCTTGCTTGAAGAAAACTACACCATCTGCCACTGACTTGTGGGCCCAGCGAGACATCTGGGACTTCCATAAGGATTGGTACATCTCTTGATCCGCAAACTTGTATCTAATTGTACATGCAGAATAAAAATGTCTTTATCAATCATGTAAAGAAATCATATCAAATTAACAAAAATATTAAAAACTTTTGCAGTCACAAAATTTTTTTTGTAAAACAATGACAACAAAGTTTTATGAAGAGAGACTCAACAAGTGGGGACAGTGTATATACAAGATTCTTACATTTCAGCAGGTACCTTAATAAGTTCCTAATAAAAGGAAGTGTATGCATCATTTATGAAAGGCACTTTTACAGCCTTCTCCCTGGGGTACAGAAGAAAGAATTCTACCTCCATATTCCCCACATTTCATAGAAGGTGACTAAAGAGGGCACGAGCAGTTGGCTGGAACCCCCCGCATGTATTTCAATTTCTTAAAGGGGAAACAGAAGAAGGAGCCAGGCAGGGAGGCTCATCCTCCCCAAAGGTTCAGGCTAAGGTGTCTAAATAAGTGTGGATGAAACCAAGATGAGAGGTAGGTAGTATGTTTGAGGAGAGAAACTTGGTTGATCTGACTCCAAGTAAAACTAAATTCAAGGGTAAAGAGAAAGAATGGTTTACAAATGTCTTAAGAGAAATAAGTGATTTCCCTCTCTTACCCTATCAACAATGGTGTTTATTTGAGTTATGTCCTAATGCTTACTCTCTTTCTTGTCTCCATAAATGATCTCTCTTCAACTTGTAACCATATTCACTCTCACATTGATGATTCCCCTTTACACACTTCAACTCACCTTACCTTCCCTCCTTCTAATACTCATTCTCCTTTTCATACTGAGCATACATCCTCTCTAAACTGGGATCTCTGCAACATCTCTGAGCCTCGTTAAATCTACTATAACAGTGATAAAATGCAATTTCTCCCTACATTTTTTCTAAGAGTCACTCGTTTACTTATGTACAGTGTTAAAAAAAACAATTTAACCTTGCAATATCAAAGATGCTGGGCATAACCACATCATCCATCCTATCCTGGAAACCCCACATGATCAACATCAGAAAGTTTGCTTCCTTGAAGCTGGAGGTGTTGAACATGTGCCGTAATAATTTTTCTTGTAATAAGCTATGTCTTAAATACATGGGGGTTATTCATCCTAGCAAGGAATGCTGTTCACATATCTGAGGTGACTCCTCCATTGCCTCTATATTAACAAGGGTGGAATCAAAAGTCTTACATCTTATAACTTCTCCTGGCACCACCTCTGTCCAATCATCCCTTTCTGTAAACCACACTGTTCCTGCTTTCCTTTTTTTGCAGGTTTATTTTGACCAATATCTCATAAGCTGTCTGCATGTGTACTTGCTACTGAGGCTTGAACCCAAGGCATACACCTGGTCACTGCTTCCTACAGTTTCTGTAAGGAAACCAGCCACTCAAGGATTGAATGTCATGATACTTCCTTCCCTGAAACAGTTAAGCTATGGAATTCTCTTCATCCTTTCATCTTTACTCTTCTACTTTTAAAAGTCAGGTCAACAAAAACCTGCTCAGACCTATTTAATTTCTACATTCTTTTTCTCTAACTTTCTTCCTTTCAACCTAGATGGCCTCTAACTAAGGCATGTTTTCCCCATAATGTTGGCCACCATGAAAAAAATGTCAAAACATTTAATCAAGATCTGTTGCTTCTTGCTAAAAAAAAAAATCTAAATTTCATTTGAATCTGTACAGTAGCACAATATATTTCCAATATCTTCCACCCAATCTAAATTCATGTAATGATAAATATATTACTGATCACCTGGTCCTTAAAGAGAATGTATCATCTAAAGGCAGAAACTTTTAAAGAACTACAACTGACACTTTCACATTTCATATATTTTCTCTTTCATAATGATACGCAAACTGAGTCCACAGTAGTTATCAATTCTCAGTTCAATAACTGGGATCACTATTTCTATAGAAAATTTAAATTTTTTTTATCTATTCTACCTGCAAAGAGCACCTATACCATGTAGAATAAATCTTACTTACTTCAGTGTCTCCATTAGTGATGAATGTGAAAACAAGTCAATGTCAAACTTGCTAGCAAGATGCCTAATACTTCGTGGATTTTTGAAGGCAGTCAGTTCTTCCAAAGTTTGAGCATAGGACTGGATACTCTGCTCTTCCATTGCACTACCAGAAATACATATTCTTCATAATTCTATTATGATGCAAAGGCAATGACATTTCAAAGGTCTTAATGAAGCATATTAGAAATATTTCAATGAAATGAATATCAAATAAATGGTACAGTTAGTCTCATTACTGCATCAGTAAATCAGTACTCCAGTCAAAAAGGTCATCTACAAACAACAAAATTAATTCTGACACTATTCTCACTGATATATTTTTGTGAATCTTTAATGTTAATGACATTAAGGAAATCTCTACCTAAAATCCTCAAATACCATACACTAAAACATATACTGAACTTAAAAAAATTATGGCACTGCTCAAAAAATTTGACATAACGTCTATGACTTAAAAAAAAAGTATAAATCAGTTATTCTGCAATCCAAAGCCCCTTTACCTGATTATGGGTGGTCGATCATTCAAAGTAACCTTGCCAAGTTTGATGACATCCTTAAGATGTGCTTCAAGAGTGACTCCATTTGTCCCCACAAGCAGGTACTTATCACTAGCATCTACTGCTAGCACCTCTACACACAACCTAGTTCGCATAAGCCATCGTCCATGATCATCCTTATCTGCTGGTGTTGGTTCAGTATCTTCAATGCGGAGATGAGCCTGGCAAATAAAACAAAATAAACTTTGCCTTTGCTAGTTCTTATCAATTCTAAGCTTAGGGCTAATAAATCACACAGCAAAGACAATAAAACATGACTCAGTGATTCTCAAAAAAATTATGAAGTGGTCTTTAAGAGGTCATTCAAAAATCAAATTGTCACTACTAGAGGTGGGGAGTTAAGGGAGTATGACCACAGATGACCACAAGGGGGATGCAAACAAACAACCACAAGTTCAATTTTGTCTGTACTGTATTTGGCCTTCATATTCTAGCTTAATCTGTTACACTGGCACACATATAATGAAAAAAATCATAATTCACATTCATCTCCCAAAACAATATTTTCCCACTTAAATACATCTCATACAATGACTACCAAATCAAGAGTTATCATTTTCTTAATGCAAAAACTCTGTTAGAAAAGGATAGAAAAAAAAAGGGAGTAAGTAAAACACAATGTTAGATGAGTACTTGAAAATCAGAAGAGAAAAAAATAGTGTGCCAGATGACAGTAAAAAACATTCTTACAAAGGGTTCCACTTTTAAGAGTAACTTGGGGTTGCCAACAAAAGAATACTGCAGATATGTTGTAAGGTTCAGCTGATGAGGCCTTATATAAATTGGTAAAAAAAACAGATGTGTGCGAGTTTTTGAAAATATGACTGACACTTTGAAATGCTATGAGTATGAATTGTCCTCTACCTCTGTGTATCTTCATCTGCTGCCATGAAATTCAAATACCCAAATACACAGCCCATCACACTGACAGGCTCTTAATCTACAATGTACTATTCCCATCGTATACAATGTTTGCCAAAGCAAACAATATTTCAATCAATGAAAGAAGAAACAGCTAGAATTTTGGACCCAAATGAAGTTCCATGCTCGAGACAATAAAGCAAAGGTTCCAAGTGGCCTTACTCCCACAAACAAATAAGATCTATTCATGAATATGGAGTGCCAATTTCAACTATCAGATCATGATTGTGACATCAAAATACAAACTCAACCTATCAGTGGCTACTTGTATTAACATTAAAGGATTGTTAATTTGGAAGACTAAGTGTTTTATACTTTGGTTTAACATAGACAGCAATTAAAGTGCATAGCATTCTTCTCAGATTAAAAATCGGCATTAAGCTGATATGAAAAAATACAAGTTCTTAAAGAATAGAGGGAGTGGTTAAACCCATATTCACGTTGACAGCAGCTGGAAGGCCTAATGAAAACTGCTGATATGAGAAAACCATCAAGTGTCCAGAAGGCCACTTTTAAAAGTTCAAATCAGATTCCAAAATCAACATGCCTGATGCACGCCCCAAGGACCCTGAGTCCCCAGTCTTTGATGTTATGTGGCTCAAGGTCTGTATACCACACTTTTCCTGTTTTGCCTTTTGCTCTACTAATTCTACAAATTCTATATCTTTCATTTACTATCTAAACTCCTGCCATGAGACTGACAGCCTCTCACCAGCAAGGTGATCTTCTACCTCAGGGATTTCAAGGTTCATGATAGGGAAAGGATGAATTCCTCCCATACTGATGACAGAGGGAATGAAGCTCTCATGTTCTCCATCCACAATGATTTACAGCAAATCATCTTCCATCACACCCATATTCCTGACTGCTAAGACCACTCTCCTAATATTCTGGATTTGTTTTTCACATCTTGTCCATCCCACTATAAGTACACAATCTTGCCCCCAAATTGGTTCATGTGATCACACTCTCATAAATATATCAATTCTAATGGCACCTACCCCTCCAGCAGACTCTTCTAAGTGTAAATACTGGCACCTCAACAAAGCTGACAGGAATAACCTAACTTCTTTTCTGACTTTCCTTGGGTATAGTACTGTCTCTTATGTAGTGATGCTTCTGGCTCTGCTAAATACAATGCAGAGGTTATTCTTGAGGGAATGGAAGCATTTATCCCCACTTCTCCCAAGAAGAGTTCTTCATCCAATCCATGGTTCAACCGTTCCTGTTCTGAAGCTATTCAGGTAAGAGATCAGGCATAATGGGCTTGGAAAAACTCTCCTTCCTCTAACTCCCATTCAGCTTTTATCACTGCCTGTAATCACTTCAAGTACATTATCCATGAAATAGAGCGTTCCTTTATTTAAAGGAAGTATGATAACTTCTCCTCGACATCCACCAATATGTCTTTCTGTCTTTAGCTATGGGCATCTCTAACAACTTCTGTCACTCTACCTATCCTGGACTTTTCTGCTCTATCAGTACTATAGCTGTCTCTCCTGAAGACAAAGCAACTCTCTTTGGTTCCAATTCCTCCCCTAACTACACCCTTGGATGACTCTAACATTCCATCAACCCCTGATGCTCCTCCTACTAATCCTATGCTCCTTCCTGTAATCTCTTTTCGGACTGTCCAAAAAGCTCTTCTTTCTCTGGAGGCAAGCAAGGATTATGGTCCTGATGACATCCATCCCCATGCACTGAAAGAATGTGCCTCTGAACTTGCTCCTGTGCTCACTCATCTGTTCTGTTTCTATTTAAAAAACAAAACTTTCCCTTCTCCTTGGGAGCATGCACTGATACATCCCATCCCTAAAAAGGGTGGCCACTGTGATCTCTCTAACCATCATCCTATTGCTTTGGCATCTACCAATTCCAAAGTCTTCGAATCCTTCCTCAAATTTCATATCCTCAAACGCCTCAAAAATCAGTCTTCTCTCTGGTCACCAGTATGGCTTTCGTAAGGCAAGATCCATTGGTGATATTCTTTCATCTCTTACTAATGTCTGGTCATCATCCCTGAAAGATTTTGGGGAGTCATGTGTAGTTGCCCTAACATATCCAAAGCTTTTGACACTAACCTCCCTCTTTTGGCTTCCCTCCCTCACTTGGCTCCTTCATATCAAGCTTCCTATCCAGCTAATCTATCCCTGTGGCTGTTGATGAATCGGCCTCCCTCCTTTTCTCCATCAACAGTGGTATCCCTCAAGGTTCTGTTCTGTCCCCTACACTTTTTCTCCTTTTTCCCAACTATTTCCTCTCCCTCAAAAATAATCCAATGCACTCATATGCTGATGACTCAACAATGCATCCATCCGCATCCTTCAATTCTGCTCCCTCTTCTCTCACTCGATCTGGATCTCATCATGACACAGCTCCCTCAATAAGCTCAGACTTCAACAGGATATCTCTGTGGGGTAGACAACATCTTAAGTGTAATTCCTCCAAGACCCAGTTTCTAAACATCTCTCAATCGAAAACTCCTCACAACTCTCATCTCTCCTTTGACGGTTCTGTAATTCCACCTCTTGACCTAATGAACATACTTGATATTACTGTAACATCCATTCTTTCTTGGAAACCCCACATTACAGGAATACCTAAGTCTGCTTCTAATAAACTGGGTGTCCTGTTTCAGTCTAAACTTCTTTTCTTCTGAACAGTTTCTCCCTTTATACAGTCTTCATTTGTCCTTGTATTGAGTACTCCACTCACATGTGGGGTGGTTCAGCTCTGTATCTTTACTTAACAAAGTTGAAAGTGGTGCAATGTATAAACTGTCTCAGGCTAACTTCCAACTTGACCCTCTTGCCCTATGCTGCAATGTTGGTTCACCTTCCCTCTTCGATAGGTATTACCTAGGTTTTTGCTCCTGAAAACTGGTTGCTTGTGTACCCACACCACCAGCTAAACCATGCAATACTTGGCAAGCTGCTGCATCACATGATTACTGTGTGGCCATAGGCAACTCAAGAGTGGGCTGTTTTGACAACTGCTTATTTCCCTACACATCGAAGCTTTGGAACTCTCTACCTTCTCATGTTTTTCCCATAACTATGACCTGGCACATTGTAAAAGACAGGTTTTTCACTTCCTCCAAAATTTGTAAATACTCTCCCTTGTCTTTTCTATTTCTTTCATAATTCTCTTTTATTTCAATTAAGGCCTGGCATTGAAGTGGACTTTTGTCCATGGCTGGAGCCTTCAATATAAAAAAAAAATGCAGTGAGAGTGTATGTGGCCTTACAATCATCTTTAACACCTGAAGAAGGTGTTAAAAGATTTTCTTGTAATTGCTGTTAGTCGATACTAGCAGGCTTAAAGACCCTGGCAGTTGATAAGCCAAATGATCAGTCAATCCACCAAACAACCAGTCATGTTTGCTGAAGGGTCATGCATGCACTATGGGCATGTGCGATCTTAAAAATATCTTGGATACCCAAAGAATGTGTCAAAGATTTTTCAGGTAGTGTTGTAACTTTATGATGATGGCCTTTATAACCCTAACACTTAATAGGCCTAAATCCCATATAACTAACCAAACAACTAGCTATGTTTGTGGCTTCAAATGTACCAAGAAGTACTGCATTTAATCAAGTGGAAAGAGAAACAGCTCCAATGAGTAAAGAGCTTCCCAATTTGTATTCCTACATGATCATTCTGAACAACACTTAAACACAGTATGAATTACTGTAACAGTAGTAGGAAATCTAAGGAGATAATTTTTGCCCATACTAGCATAATTCTAAAAGATACAGTTATTAACAGTCACTGATGGCCACCCCAAAATTGTGAATCTTATGTAAAAATGCAACTGAAATTGATGAAAAAGGAATGAGTGCTACTTGTATTTGTCAAATTCTTTGACAGCAAAAGCCGTACATAAACCTAGCATGTGTTCACAGAGAGAAGTGCTTTTTGAACAGTCTAAAAACAGATTACAGGAAAGGGCATAGGATTACAAAGAGGAACATCAGGTGGTGACGGAATGTTAGAGTCATCCAAGAAGGAGTGGGAAAAGAAACAGAAACCAAAGAGAGTTGCTTTGTCTCTGAGAAAGACAGCCATAGTACCATCAGAAGAGAAAGGTGAACAAAAGGTAGAGTGACATAAGTTATCAGCAAAGCCCTTGGATAAAAGACCAGAAAGACCTATCTGTGGATGACAAGGAGAGGTTATTGCACTTCCTCTGAATAAGGGACCACTTTGCCTCTCAGGTAACATACTTGCAATGATTACAGGCAACAATAAAAGCTGAATGGAAGTCTGAGAAAGATGAATTTTTTCAAGATTGATATCCTAATCTCTTGTCTAAATGGCCTCAGGACAGGAATGGTCAAGGGAAATTTTTCTCATTGGTGCATCCCCACCTTGAATATCATGTTCAGTTTCGGTCACTCTACTTGAAAAAATACATTGAAAGAATATCAACAAGCAGATGATAAACACAGAGGATATATAACATTCTCTCTGGTTATGAGTGACTTACCTTGATATCTGTACAGCTAAGATCACGAACACTGCTTCCCATTGTTGCATACACCTTCACTAAATGGAGAACCTTACGGACATAAGTAACCACTCGTACAAAAAGTATATCTCCACGTTTCACTGTCTGAAACATAATCCAGAATAAGTGTGTCTAACTTACACAACATGTCTAAAAAAACAACTGTGAAAAATGTAAAAATCTGCGTACACATACACACAAAGCCTCTGCAATATCACTTATTCTTCCCTCATCCCTTTACATTTTACACTTTACACTCTGTGGAAGGTGTTATGAATATATGATGTCTGATCAAAGATAATAGAAGCAGCAAGGAGTTTTTATCAAGAAAGTCAGGTATAAGTGCATGTAGATAGAGAGAAGGGTGAGTAGATCCATGTGAAGGTGGGTCTGACACAAGGGTGTGTGATGTCACCATGGCTTTTAAATTCATACATGGATGGGATGCTGAGCAAGGCAAATGCAAGCATCTTGGAGAGAGGGATAGATATGTAGTCTGAAGGGAATGATGAGACCTGGGATGTAAGTCAGTTGTTGTTTGCTGATGACAAAGTGCTAGTGGTAGATTCTAGTGAGAAACTGCAGAAGTTGGTATCTGAGTATGGGAGAGTGTGTGATGGGAGAAAATTGAGAGTGAATAAGTCAAGGTTATAAAGCTTGAAGTGCAAAGAGACAAGTCAGTTGAGGTGCAAGTTTGAAGGGAGAAAACCTGGAGGAACTGAAGTGTTTTAGATACCTGGGAGTGGACATGGCAGCAAATGAAACCATGAAAGCAGCGGTGAGTCATGGGGAAGGTGAAAGGGTGAAGGTTCAATCAGCACTGAGGAATATGTAGAAAGAGAGGTCACTATCTGCAAGGGTGAAAATGAGTATATTTAATGGTATAACACTTCCAATGATGATGTATGGATGCAAGGCATGGGATATCTAGATAAGAATGTACAGGTGAATGTGTTGAAAATAAAATGCTTTAGAACAATGCAGGGTGTGAGGAGGGTTTATTGAGTAAATAGTAAAAGGGTTAGAAAGCATGCAGTAATAACAAGAATATAGTTGAGAAAGCTGAAAAAGGTGTCCTGAAATGGTCTGGACACATGGAAAGAATGAGTGAAAAGAGGTTGACAAAGAGGACATGTGTGTTCTAAGTGGAGGGGAAAAGAAACTTTCTTGTAAATCATACATATGTTGTTCTAAATGAAAGCTGCAAAAGCAGTAAAGTCCTGTAGATACAATCCAGCTTCCTATCACTCTATCGCCAGTGTTGTAACAAACACACTGCTTAGACAGATATTTCACTTACTTGGAGATTATATATGGCAAAGATTCATATCACAATCATGAACAGCTGAAAGGGTAAAAAAGGTTATCTATGACAAGCTGGTCACTCAAACAAGTTTAAATTCACAGAAAACATACATGAGATCTTCCTAGCTGAACTAATAATTTCCTTCTGATGTGAAGGTCACCGAGATCATGAGATATCCCATCAACATGCCTGCATGCATGAAGAAGCAACTCTTATCCATGAAAATGTTGAAATGTGCACTCTGCTAAACTCAATAATAGCAATTCTTGGACTGGAACTTAGTCCCGAGCTTTCCCTAAAGTAAGTTAAAGCTGAAATGATGCAACCAATCAATATGATATGTAAACGAGATGAACAACTCATTTCTGATTGCAAAATTTCACTGAACGTGACTTGAGTTGTATTTTAGTCCAACTCAAGCCCATTCCTAGTCCCTTTCCATATTTCAAAGTTTTGGCCTTTGATGTCTGAAGCTTTAGTTTCACATCAAATACCATGTTCCACAAATGCAAACTGCATATAAGACATCTGATGAATAACTTGTGAAGGAAAGAGCAGGGATTAAGATGTAATCCTAAGGAAGCAAGTTAGTTCCGTAAAAATGTCAAGCAGTGGCACTAACGTCACATGCCCAAAAAAATTTAAGGTCCTATGGTGTCAGCTGGCAGGCTTCACACAATCAAATAATCCATCAAACAGTGGTTGGTTGTAGACAACAACTGCTGGAGGAAGTACTGTACTAACATCCTGACTTAAAAGAGCATTAAGATGATGCTACGAATCAACAATTCAGAGGCTTCAAGAATAAGTGTGGCTGTCTATTTTTTCTTTTGTTAACTTAAGCCTTTCTGAACACAGTATATCTTTTAGGCCTCCCCAGTCAGTGAAGGGAGTGAAACAATTTTTCCTGTCTATGAATGGGGAACAGAAATATAAAATCTAATACTTATTCTTATGACTTACTTGATCCTTCCTTGTTTAAGAAAAACATATCAACAAATCCTAAGTACATAAAAAACTTCAATTTTTCTTTATATAAAAAATTATCAAAACCAATACTTTTTCTTATGAATTTAGTACAATATTCCAAGTTTATGAGAAACACATTGTTTACCAGAATGGCCAATTCTAAGTGTTGGTGACAGCCAAGCAGTAATGAGTTCTACAGACATCTAAGACACTTCACTTCCTCTACTTTTTCTCCATTTAAACTTATTCATATATTCATTTATAATACTTTATTGCTGTTTCCCGCATCAGCAAGGTTGCACCTGGAAACAGACGAAGAATGGACCATCCACTCATATACACATAAATACCCATATATGCACATATACATACATATGCATATCAATGTTTTATATCACATTATATTATACTTTGCCGCTGTCTCCCGCGTTAGCGAGGTAGCGCAAGGAAACAGACAAAAGAATGGCCCAACCCACCCACAT
>JAUUDZ010309184.1:0-16377 GCA_032361705.1 Panulirus versicolor | reverse complement strand
CTCATGCCACAAGCATCTTTTGCGCAAGCCATCACTGCTTCCCTAAATACATCCTATTCCTCCCCCACTCCCCTTACGTCCTTTGTTCTCACCTTTTTCTCGTCTGTACTCAGTCTCTCTTGGTACTCCCTCACAGAAGTCACCTTCCCAAGCTCACTTACTCTCTCCACTCTCTTCATCCCAACATTCTCTCTTCTTTTCTGAAAACCTCTACAAATCTTCACCTTCGCCTCCACGAGATAATGATCAGATATCCCTCCAGTTGCAACTCTCAGCACATTGACATGCAAAAGTCTCTCTTTCGCGTGCTTATCAATTGACACGTAATCCAATAACGCTCTCTGGCCATCTCTCCTACTTACATACGTATACTTCTGTATATCTCTCTTAACCCGGGTATTCCCAATCACCACTCCTTTTTCAGCACATAAATGTTCAAGCTCTTTACCATTTCCATTTACAACACTGAACACCCAAGTTCACCAATTATTCGCTCAACTGCCTCATTACTCACCTTTGCATTCAAATCACCCATCACTATTACACGGTCTCGTGCATGAAAATTACTAATCCACTCACTCAGCTGCTCCGAAAACACTTGTCTCTCATCATTTTTCTTGTCATGTCCAGGTGCATAATCAATCTAGAGTTTACTCTATCACACTCTATCAAATACTCCCACCACTCCTATTTCAGGAGTAGTTCTACTCCTTCCCTTGCTGTTGTCCTCTCACTAACCCCTGACTCTACTCCCAAAACATTCCCAAACCACTTTTCCCCTTTACCCTTGAACTTCGTTTCACTGAGAGACAAAACATCCAGGTTCCTTTCCTCAAATATAAAGAGGTATAGGTTTGTTGAGTACTCCTGGGAAATTATATAGGAGGGTATTGATTGAGAGGGCAGGTATAGAGCATCAGATTGTGGAAGATCAGTGTGGTTTCAGTAGTGGTAGAGGATGTTTCGATCATGTGTTTGCTTTGAATAATTTATGTGAGAAATACTTAGAAATGCAAATGGATTTTTCTTCAGTATTTATGGATCTAGAGAATGCATATAAAAGAGTTGACAGAGATGCTCTGTGGAAGGTATTAAGAATATATGGTGTGGGTGGCAAGTTGCTAGAAGCAGCGAAAAGTTTTTATCGAGGATATAAGGCATGTGTACGAGCAGGAAGAGAGGAAAATGATTGGTTCTAAGTGAATGTCGGTTTGCGGTAGGGCTGCGTGATGTCTTCATGGTTGTTTAATTTGTTTATGGATTGGGGTGTTATGAAGGTGAATGCAAGAGTTTTGGAGGGAGGGGCAAGTATGCAGTCTGTTGTGGATGAAAGAGCTTGGGAAATGAGTCAGTTGTTGTTCGTTGATTATACAGCGTTGGTGGCTGATTCGGGTGAGGAACTGCAGAATCTGGTGACTGGTGTGCGAAAGAAGAAAGCTGTGAGTTAATGTGAATAAGACCAAGGTTATTAGGTACAGTATGGCTGTGGGATAAGTCAATTGGGAGGTAGGTTTGAATGGAGAAAAATTGGAGGAAGTGAAGTGTTTTAAAATCTGGGAGTGGATTTGGCAGCGGATGGAACCATTGAAGCGGAAGTGAGTCATAGAGTGGGGAAAGGGGCGAAAGTTCTGAGAGCGTTGAAAAATGTGTGGAAGGCGAGAACGTTATCTCGGAAAGCAAAAATGGGTATGTTTGAAGGAATAGTGTTTCCAACAATGTTATATGGTTGTGAGGCATGGGCAATAGATAGGGTTGTGCGGAGGAGGGTGGATGTGTTGGAAATGAGATGTAGGACAATATGTGGTGTGAGGTGGTTTGATCGAGTAAGCAATGAAAGGGTAAGAGAGATATGTGGTAATAAAAAGAGTGTGGTTGAGAGAGCAGAAGAGAGTGTTTTGAAATGGTCTGGTCGCATGGAGAAAATGAGTGAGGGAAGATTGACAAAGAGGATATATGTTTCGAAGTTGGAGGGAACAAGGAGAAGTGGGAGATAAAATTGGACGAGAAAAGATGGAGTGAAAAAGATTTTGAAAGATCAGGGCCTGAACATGCAGGAGGGTGAAAGGTTTACAAGGAATAGAGTGAGTTGGAATGATGTGGTATACTGGGGTCGATGTGCTGTCAATGGATTGAACCAGGGCATGTGAAGCGTTTGGGGTAAACTATGGAAAGTTTTGTGGAGCCTGGATGTGGAAAGGGAGCTATGGTTTCGGTGCATTATACACGACAGCTAGAGACTGAGTGTCAACGAATGTGGTCTTTGTTGTCTTTTCCTAGCGTTACCTTGTGTGCATGCGGGAGGAGGGGGTTGTCATTTCATGTGTGGCGGGGTGGCGACGGTAATGAATAAATGCAGCCAGTATGAATCATGCACATGTGTATATATGTATATGTGTGCATATGTATATATATGTATACGATGAAATGTATAGGTATGTATATGTGCATGTGTGGATGTGTATGTATATATATATGTGTATGTGGGTGGGTTGGGCCATTCTTTCGTCTGTTTCGTTGCGCTACCCCACTAATGCGGGAGACAGCAACAAAGTATGATAAAAAAAAATACTTGCCGAAAATGGGTCTTCACTTGTAACATAACTACAAGCAGGTGGAGTCCAGCAATGCCAAACACCATAATCTCTAGCTTATGTATTTCTAAAACAAAATTCTGAAATCCAAACACTGCTTTGTTGCACGAATTACAGATTTCTGACATTCTACCTGTATTATGATCTTTTCATGATAACTTATAAATTACACAACATTGTAGTTTCACATTAACTTAAATATGTATCATATACTGCACAAAATACCTATAAACTGGAGGAAAATCTCAGAAGGGTAGAGGATGAGCTTAACCCTCTTTAAAAATGGGGCTGTGTGCTTGGGTTTTAATGTACCTCCCTTTTTTGCATTTAACTCTTAAGGATCTTATAATCATAAAAAAAAAATAATAAAAAATGATGACTTCCTAAAAGAATCTATAAAGCTTTGCCTCAAAAGAAATTCAAATATGACAAGAAATTTGAAAGGAAATTTTCATCTTTGAAATTATCATCACCATTCAGCCCAGATAACTTTCCTAAACATTTATACTCATTCATAACGGGAAAATGTCTTTAGTTTTAATATGTATCCCCTTGTGCCTGATGACAAATTCCTTAAGAATTACTGGCAGTTATGGCAAAGAACAGGCCTTCATGCATAACAGTCATACCATCAGACTTATATCAATATCATCATACTCATGGATCATACCATTGTGTTCAAGGAATCAAAAACATGACAAAGCAGGTAATTCAGAGCATCTTAATCAATATGTATGTTTAAGATTAGCATATGATACTGTGTTGCTAGGAGAATGTGATGAGGAGCAGCAGAAGGCTGTAAATGTGTTTAATAATGTGTGTAAGCAAAGGTGACTGTAAGTACAGGTAAAGTAATGGTGGCTGAAACAAAACAGTATTAAAATGCATATTTGCAAAGTCCTACAGAGTAAGAGAAGAAAGTGTAATAAACTGTGTTATGGATATGGGGATGAAAAACTGGAAGAAGTGACAGATTTTTGGTATTTAGGAGCAAACTTTCGTAAGTTTGGAGATATGGATGGAGAGACAAGGGAATGAGCAGTACAGAGAAGAATCACTGGATCCCTTAACAGAATAAGAATGATAGAGGTGGAAGTATGGAAGTGATGAAGGGGTTAAGGGAAAACATAGTCCTTCTAACCCTGACCAATGCAACCAAAATATGGACATCGGATGAATCACAGAGGTTGAATCCAGGCTGTTGAAATGAGCTATTTGAGAGGAGCATGTGGTATGACTATATGGAATGATAAAGAAATAAGGGGGTGTATGAGGCATCTGGTATGGAAGTGAAAGCAAAGGGAATGAATTGTGGAGTAGTAAAAAGGGTGAAATGTAATACTTTGAGGTGGTGTGGGCATGTGGAAAGAACGCAAGAAGGGAAGTTTACAAGGAGAGTGTATGACAGTAAGATTGAAGGGGTTGGTATAAGAGGAAGACCACCTGTGACATGGGGAACATGTAGTGGAAGAGTACTGGAAGGAGAAATATGGTATCAAAATGTGTGGAACGGTGTATGCAAGGGAGGTAAGTGAAGATGGAATAAGTGGAGACCCTATAGCTGAGGCTACCCCCTTGGTGGAAGTTCTTGAAGGGAATACGCATCAGATATATATATATATATATATATATAAAGATATCTGGTCCACTGCTATTCCTCTGCTCTTCATATTATCAAAATGTGAGCAATATTAAGTCAGTCAACTGTTTAAGTACATTATGTGACCCAATAGTGCAAAGTACGATTATCTTTCTAACATCAAAAACTCTATTCCCTATTTCATGAGGCAGATCAGCAACATAAGAGCTTCTCAAATCACTCATACACATCCTTAATGCATGCAATATGCTTACACACTTGTACAAATGCCTCTTACTCTTTCAACCTGAACAATAACCTGATTTGCTGAATAGTGCCTTTCTCCACCATTACAACACTGCTTCTACCAAGAAATATATATGTTAACTCTGACATTATACTATGGGCCTATAAGTTATGCTAGCTCACTTGCTGGTACATGTCCCATACATTTACATGTATTTCTTTCATAAATAATGATAACTGTCATCACTTAATTTGTTCATGGGGTTCTTCCCTTGCTACTCCTCCATCCTTCCTCTGCAATCCCACAAATGCTTTGGCAGGGCATTCTACACTTTAACTTTAGTTCTAAATCACGGCCAAGTATGTTACATAAGTTCACTTGTTTGTACATATTTGAATCCTTTAGTTCATGTATTCATTTAATTTCATAGTGGAAAACAGACAATACAAGGATCTTATATGTGTCAAAATCATGATTGCAAAATCAAAATTCCACATTGTTTCAGGGCTACAGAATTTAGCAAGCTGGTTTGGTTATTGTAGTCTTTGTTAAAAACATAAAATACTTAATGGATCCTTTTCTGAACAAGCAATACTGGAGAACTCACTGAAAAAACCTTATTTATTTATTCATTATACTTTGTCGCTGTCTCCTGCATTAGCGAGGTAGCATAAGGAAACAGATGAAAGAACGGCCCAACCCACCCACATACACATGTATATACATACACGTCCACACATGCACATATACATACCTATACATTTCAACATATACATGTATATACATCCACAGACATAAATATATACTCTTGTACATAATTCATACTTGCTGCCATTTCATACTTGCTGCCTTTATTCATTCCCGTTGCCACCCCGCCACACATGAAATGACGACTCCCTCCCCCCGCGTGCACATGAGATAACCCTAGGAAAAGACAACATTAGTTCACACTCATTCTCTAGCTGTCATGTATAATGCACTGAAACCACAGCTCCCTTTCCACATTCTTTGGTTGCCAAGAATCTGAAGTTATGTGATCACTGTGATTGTGAGAAGCTTTATTTTATTTTATTGAATATTTATCGTGCATTACACTTGTGTATATCTTTCATTTCTGATTGTCTTGATTCCATTCCAGGTCACCCAGTTGTTTTCTCAGTACATTATAGTAGTTGTAGGTTGTAGTATGTAGGCAGCCAACAACCAGGGAGGTGTATTATTAGTACTACTCACTTGGGTATTGGGAGGGTTAATGATGCCTGCATAATGAGCCAGCATTTCAGTAGTTTTCAAGTTGACCTCCGCTGACCCAGGTTACCGTCTTGTCTCTCTGCTTCACCCACATGTGGTCTACTAACATTCTCTCCACAAAGATACAATCTCTCCTCATCATACATAACACTTGACAAAACAAAACTTACACAGCTCTCTCTCTGTAACTAGATTTTCCTGCAGTGATCACTATGTGCTCACTCTGCCTTTTGGCAAAATGTCAGGAGCAGTAAACAGTAGTAAGAGGTAGGAACATTTAGGCTGGAGCATTAGGTAGTAATACTAGGTAGAAGTGGTTGGAAAGAACGTTAGACGGGGCTAATATTAGGTATGATAAATCAGTAGGAATGTTAAGAGTAAGGCGTAAAGGCTAAAAAGCAGCACTGGAGTTCACTGGTTATGGAAGCACTATTGCTGTAGCCACCCCCATGAGGGAGTTCCAGTTGGGAATGTGTCAGAGATACAGATAGATAGCCAGATAGTACACTGTAGTATCCTCGTTCTAGTTTCATTTTTTTTTCTCTGTAGTTGTGTATCTTCACATCTTTTTCGTACTCATCTTTTCTTCACTTACTGCTCTCATTTTGTAATCAATTACCCTCTTATTTTCAATTTGATGGGTTTAACTCATTGCACTTCTGACTGCTCTTCCTGCCTTAATCAGTCCATCATAATTTGCACTTATATGTATTTATCCCTTTCCACATCCAGGTCTGTGGGGCCTTGATGTGGAAAGGAGCTGTGGTTTCGGTGCATTACACATGACAGCTAGAGACTGAGTGTGAACAAGTGTGGCCTTTTTTTTTCTTTTCCTGGTGCTACTTGCTGGATGGGGGGATGCTATTTCATGTGTGGCGGGGGTGGTGACAGGAATGGATGGAGGCAGCAAGTATTAATATGTTCATTTGTATATAGGTATATGTCTGTTTATGTATGTGTATGTATATGTTGAAATGTATATGTATGTATAAGTGCATGTATAAGCATTTATGTATATACATGTGTATGTGGTATGTATGTACATATGTATGTGGATGGGTTGGGCCATTCCTTGTCTACTTCCTTATGCTACCTCACTGATGTGGAAGACAGCGATTAAGTATAATAGATATAACATATATGTATCTATCTGTCTTTTTGGTGGTATTACATTTTATTCTTTTATACGCAGTAACTTTTATGTTAGTGAGGTAGCATTAGCAAGAGATGAACAGTGGCCTCAAGTTGCATAAACCAATTTCTAGCTGTCATGTATGTTACACTATTTATCAAATTGATTTCAGATGATGGCCCAGATTGTGGGAAGTAACGATGAATTGGCTCACGTAACTCTGTATCAATGGTTAGTGGATACAAATCGCACTGACTGTTTACTGGCTATTTCCTCATCCTTCCTAGAAACCTTCCTCACCCGTACAAATGGCCAGACACCACTCAACCACCTGTTATGGCGATATCACGAGAGGAAAAGAGATTACTTCAAGGCTGCCAAAACACTTCTTTTGTTAGCTGAACAAATAGGGTAAGATATAGCATTACATGGATGGTTTTTTTATTCCCCTGTTTTCCTTTGAAGTGGGAAATCATGTGCTTGACCTCTTTCTTCTGTAAGTCATTATTTTCCTTGACCATGCTCATGCTGCAATATTTTTTTCCAATAGTGAATAGTGGTCTAACACTTAATTTCAGACTTCACATTCAACATGTCTCATGATACATCTCAAGATCTGTGAATCATCATTCGATTACAGAGGAGATGCTGTTTTAAGTTCATTGTGGCCAGGGGGTTAAGCTTTTGAGTGATGGGAGGGTTAAAAACTCATATTTCCCATATTCTTGTATTATTTTGTATCATTCAGTCCATACCAAATTTGTTACATTTCACTTAAGGCTGTCAGAAAGCGAGATATTACAGAGTTTGAGTTTTTGAAAACTCAGTGATGCATGAAAGGCATATGTGAAACAGTTCTATCTGGTCTAGGCAGCTGAACTTTAACCTAGAATACCCAAAATTCTTATTAGTTTTTTCCACAACATTTGATATGGCCTGATCTTCCATTAGGGATACCCCGGTTAATGTTCGTGTGGAGTACCTATCACGTGCCCTGATGTGTCTAAGCTCATGTGAGATGAACACAGCTGCAAACTACTCAGACTTCATGTTGCATTTGGAAGAGAAGAAAGAGGTGGCTAGAGTACAGCTTATGGTAAGTAACTGCTGTTGGTTGTCTCTCTTTCTCATTGGGTAGTTACTGTGCGGGTTTGTTTGTATAAATTGTACCCAATAATTCTGTTCAATATTTATGTATTTTTTGTATTTTTTTCTTTGCCAGTAATTTTATGTATTTATCAGACTTGAGAGTTTTCCGTGGATATGCAGATTTTCTTATTTTTTGATGCCCCAAAGACTGCCACTTTGAATTGTGCAAGTTTGTTGTAAAGAAAATGATCAAAGATTTTTTGTTTGTTTGTTTAATAACTCGAAGATACACCCACAGGTGCTGGATGCTTTGCAGTCTGAGGGGGGAAGTGCTGATGTTATTGGCCAGCTGAACTCTTCCCTCCTGACCTTAACGGTCCTGTATGAAAAATTTGCCGAGCCATGGTCACTATGGGAGTGCAAGCTGGCCATTGTTCATTGTGCTGGACACTCTGAACCACAGCTAGTTCAGGTAACTGGAAATAATTTGTTTATTTGTCCGCACCATATAGAGTATTACCATCTCATAATGTAGCAAGGGGGATGAATGAATTTAGTAATTTACTGCAACAAAATATACATATACTGTATTTCATTATCATTGTTTATTCCTCAAGAAAGGATACTTATTTTTGTGCAAGTTCCTTAGGAATGTATGTCATCTCTTGGACTAAGGTAACAGCAAGTGAAAAGAATAGTTTTGTAAAGTAGTTAGACCTAGTTTGTCTGTATTTAAGATGTGAGACAGACTTTCCTGCAATGTATCCCAAATATATTGTCTGTTGTCATCATTGTATATTTTAAGAATTAGGTGGTGACACACGTGTATTTTAGCTTGGAAATGGTATACATTTGATATGCAGAAATGTTTTGTACTTACCGGTGGAACTTTTGATTATACCTTGGGATAATTTGTGTTCAAAAGGGTGCTCTAAACGTGCAAAGCATTCAGTTTGAAGATTGATGGAATGACACAATTTCTATATTTTTTCAGTCAATTTGGACCAAGCTTATTGACAGTGAGTTACAGAGGTCACGAGGGGTCCCAGTGGAAACCAGAGTGGATAGTTTGGCAAGCAAAATCAAGACTCTGGCTCGTCTTTATTCAGCTAACCCCAGTTACTTTCCCTTAGGTCAGTCACCACGCCTCTCACCCTCATGCATGTTCAGGCCCCGATTGCTCAAAATTTCTTTCATTCCATCCTTCCAACTTCAGTTTGGTCTCCCACTTCTTGTTCCCTCCACCCCTGACACATATATCCTCTATGTCGACCTTTCCTCATTTTCTCCATATGTCCAAACCATTTCAACACATCCTCTTTTGCTCCCTCAACATGCATTTCTCCAATCCTTAGGCACTTCACCATGATCCATACATACATTGATTATCCTTACCAACCAATCAATAACAGTAATCCTCTTTTTTAATATTTTCAACTGCAATACCATCCACTTCCTCTGCCTTGTCGGATTTCATCTTCTGCAAGGCTTTCACCACCTCTTCTCTTTTCACCAAACCACTCTCCTTGACTCTCTCACTTCACATACCACCCCAACCAAAACATGTTTAACAATTCTCAAGATACTCATTCCGTCTCCTCGTCACTCCATCACTACCTGTTATCACTTCCCTTTTTGCTCCTTCACCGATTTTCCCATTTGTTCTCTTGTCTTTGGCACATTATTTACCATTTGCCAAAACGTCTTTTTTTTCTCCATGTAGTTTAATGATACTATCTCACCCCAACTCTCATTTGCCCTCTTTTTCCAACCCCTGCACCATCCTCTTGCCCTCCTACCACTTTCTCTTATACATCTCTCAATCATTTGCACTCCTTCTTTGTAAGTATTGCCCAAACACATACATGGTCTTAGAATTATTGTGAACACTTGAAGATCTTCAAGATTATATGATTGTTGGTTATGTGTTGACAGCCTTAAAGATACTGGTAGTTGATAGGTCAAAAGCCTGAAAAGACAAAACTGACCAACTAGTTGGGGGTACATGTCACCCTTTTTGAGTGTGGAAGATTGATATTAAGATTATTGTCAGCTTAGTTTCATCTGCTGTAGCTGAGGCTGTTGGCTGCTGGGCATTGTAGGGATGTAGTCATTCTATCACCTAGACTATACTTAGGTAGCAGTTCTATATTTATGAAATTACCAGTGCACTGTGTATAGAATGTATAAACAGGAGGTAGGAGTTTCCATAGAGTTCATTATGTTATTCGTATCTCTTAAACTCTCTGTTTTCATGAATTTACTCTGACAGAGCATATAATAAAGGAGTGTGAAATTCGGTCCGTTCAGCTTCGAGCAGACACATCATGGGTTGTTGCAGCACTTCGTAGTTGTGGTATTCCTATCAGCAAACTCATCAACATTTATCATAAGTAAGTCTCTGCATATCATGTACAATTACATCTTTCGAAATTGTACGATGCTATATGTATAAACACATACAGTCACTCCAGTATCTCATGAAGGCTTACCTGAGGATGAAGCAGAGCAAATGAATTTGCTTCACGTCTTGATAAAGTTTAGCTTTGCTTTATATCACAAGTATTAGTATGTTAAGTAAGATAATGTTCCTTATTCCCCACATGCACGGTCGTTCTGTCATTTCTAAGACTTAATGAAAGATTTGATGGTGTCCCTTTGTTCTCCATGTTTTTTTCTGCCTCAGTTAGTTAAATGAAGTTGCAACCTTTGTTCTGTAAGTAAGGCAGTGACCCCCATGTTTCTCAGGTGGGGCTGTGAGGTTTGTTCATCTTTCATCGTGAAAAAATTTTTTCATTTTGCCCTAAGTGAAATCTTGTTTGATTGTATGAAAATAAGAAAAAAAATTTCCAAGTAAGATTGTGTTTGTTCCCAAGGCATGGTTGCATCCCTTATTTTCCAAATTCATCTCCTTCCTGTTCCCCCTTTTTTTTTCTAGTAAGTTTGTATAGGTTGATGTCATAGTTTTTTAGAATTTTCAAGTTGGAAAATTTTTCCCTGCATCAATTTTGTGTAGACATGCATTTACAACTTTCTGTATTATTACTATAGAATTGCTTCAAAATATTGTGAATGTGCAACAGAACAGCAATATAGAGTGACTGTGGTTTGATACATTTTCCGTTGCTTATATTCAAATGGTTTTATATCACTTCAGACTGTATCGTAGTGGCGACAGTGTGTGGGAGGTGGAGCGTTCACCGCACCACCTGCTGGATGTTTTGGCTCACCTCATTACGATGTTAATGGACAGTAGTCCCTCTATACAGCCTCAACAAAAGTAAGACTGCTTATTTTGTCTTTACATGTTGTACACTCTTATTTCTCCTCCTGTAATGTTTTTCAGACATTTATACTTTTCTTTTGCATTTATAATTTTTCTTTCATACTTGGTCGCTGTTTTCCTCGTTAGTGAGGTAGCGCCAGGAACAGACAGAGAAAAGGCTTCATTTGCTCACGTGTGGTCTGTCTCTTTTAATTTAAATCTCTTTAATTTGTTGTAGTTACTGTTTTGATAAAGAAAAGATATGCTTATTGACATATTCAAAGAAACCAATTTTTATTGCATTATTTTTGTAGTATTACTTTGTGGAATGTTTGTGTGATTTTGTCTCCTCCACAGGCGAGCTTTGCGTGAACAGTGCCTAGACTATGTAGCTGAATACCTGACTGACTTAAGTGCTTCAGCAGATCCTTCATCTGGGGTCATATCTGCTCATCTGAAGACCTGTCAGGCCAAATTAGAACGCTTTACATAACTTGCTCTGTTAAGTGCATACCCGAGTTGTTGTGTCCATTATTTCTTGAAGTGTATACAATACAAAAAATTTGCTGGAACTGTCGCCATAACTGTGTTTGAGTTTTAAGATTCCATATACTTTGTACCTATTTATTTCCCAACTTTCATTAGTCCTAATGCTAATGTTGTGTATGAAATATTGTATATATTCTTACTTTGTGCTGTCAGATAAGAAATGAGACAAATTTGGTTGTTCCTCTGCTATGGAAGTTGTATGAATGTTTGCAAGGACTGAACACCTGTGGATTATGAAGTTATGGTGATGTACACTACATTATGATATTTTTTCAGTCCTCGGTTGCATCTCCAGCCTTTTGTAAGGTAACATTGGAGACAAATGAGCAATGTCCTCATTTGGGGATGTCCACTCTCAAGCGCTCTTGTGTAAGTGGTTTTTGATCTTACTATCTTTACATTTTGTGACATTGTGTATTAATGGGATGGTTGAGATCTGTTTCCATCCAGTAATGTATGTCTTCAGTGTGGTTAATCAGATGTATTTATGAGTTTTGTTTACAGGAGGGTGTGTATGAAGTAGTTTGTATACACAGTTTATCACTTACGTATATATATATATCATGTATACATAGAAAAGAATATGCATGGGTGTCTCAGTTCTGGACGGTTTACCTACAACACCAAACTACTCTTACAACACCTTCCTAACAAAAATTTGGCCATCGAGGCAGTGTCTCACTTTCTGTGTTGTTCCTGTTACTACACTGCCAATTTAGAGAGTACTTGAAACATTTCCAGTCTAGGATGCATGATTTTTATTGTTTTCCTTAAATATTTTTGAATGGCCTATTAGAACTTTGCAGAGAGGCCTCCCTTTTCAAAGTACTGATACGTATGAATTATGATACAATTATGTAGCACTGCCAAATGCCTACTAATACATTGCAATGAAATTTAATCACATTTTAAATGAATATTTTTACAAAAAAGTTTTATGAATGACTAAAATAATCTTCATTGCAGTACACAAGGAAGGAATCCCGTATATTTGGATTTATTGACTGTGATGTTCTTTTTTTTTACCTACCATAGGGTTAATTCTTTTATTTGTAAATAAAGAGAAAACGTACCTCCTAATTTTTATAACCTTTTGAAGTGTAATTGATCATCACCTCAAACACCTGCTTACTCCATTAGCATGGGCTAATTAAGCATTTTGGAATGTCAAAAATCATATTTAAAAAAGCTGCTTTTGATCCATTAAATAGCAATATTGAAAAAGTGCAAAGTAATTCATGTATAAAAGGAATGATTTAGAAAGAGGTTAATGTACATTTTTTATCTTTATGCTTGTTTGCTGTTTCTACCATAGTCCACATAGCAGTGTAACATCAGGAGCAGATAACATAGCCTTCGAGGAAAAAACCCTCTCTTAGTTCCTTTTTCTGTTACAGCTTTTGGAAAGTTACATGCAGAAGGAAAGGATTTCCTGTCCTCCCACCCCTTGGTTCACTTTTACGACACGCAGGAGGTATGTAGATAGTGATCTTCCTCCCATATCTGTAGGGATAATGTTGAGATGGAGTTAAGCAACAGTATTTTCTTATCTTTCTAATGATCCCATTTAATATATAAGATGAAAATTTAGGGTATGTTCATCAGTAAAATTGTTACTCAGAAATTTATAAAGTGGGGTATTCTGTTGTGTGGCTGATGTAAATTGATGTTCGAACTTTTCCACCTATGTTTAGATGATCTTTGCACCACTAGTACCCTATAGAGGTCTCTTCCATTGCTAAGAAGGTATGGAAAAAAGGCTAGCCTCTGTACACCCTACAATCGTAATTATAAGTGGATTTTTGTCCCCTTGGAAGTCATATGTACACTTTAATGTCACAGAAATTACTGTACAGAGGCTGTTGGAAAACCTAAGTTGTTATTAGGAACACTTATTTATCATTTGGTAAGAATAGTGAAGGATGACAAGAAATGTGAGGTAATATGGGAGTTGAGTGATTTTTGTGTCATTACCTTAGAAGAAATGGAAGGCATCCCCAGTGAACTCATGATTTTGCAAGTAATTTTTTAACGGTTGCGCTTAATTTTGTTTATGCAGTTCTGGAATGACAGAGGACATTGGTATAGATGATGGGTGAAGACATAGAATATTTCCAGTGAAAGGGCTCTAATATCTTCCCCATGCATGCCGTGCTTTCCATCTCCTCGTACTCAATGCAGCAAGGTATAAGCTGTTCTCGATATTTACATGTTATTCACCAACATTGGTGTGATTGTGCATGAAATGAGAGAAGTGTTTTCAGTTTAAAGATGGAAACAGATTTATATAATGATAAAGGAAGTGCAAGAAGAAAACAGTCTCGATGGAAAGAATGTATCCACATCTTGTTTTCTTATTAGAAGCAGTCGGATTCTTTTATTAACATCCTGTCTAGGCAAACACTCAATGAGCACAGAACCATGGCTACAAAATGGTTATGATATAACTGATTTTTCTATTACTTTTCTATGCCTATCTATCATTTCATTTTTTCATTTATTGTTTTATGTTAATGGTATTTTCGACCACTCCATTGAGCTGTGTTAACTCAAGTACTTTTCCCATCATTATGCTAGAGTTGCCCTCAGCCAGTGGTCTGTTAAGGGTGAGGCACTAAAGTCTAAGAAGCGGCAGTGGAGTTCAACAATTATGGAAACACTTTTACCATAGCCACCCCCTAAGGGAGTTTCCAAAGGGAACGGGCATTAGAGATATTGATAGATAGATATTAATTAAGCCTAGCCTATTAACAGGGATATGATGACAGATCCATCTAGTCATCATTCTTTGGTTATTGAGGTTAGTTCAGGGCAATGTTGATGAATATACTTTCGAAATTATTATTGTTATTTTAGCCATACACTGCTCCTGGCCTATGGTGAGTGGGTTAAATCCACTTTCTTCGCTAGGGTGAAATTGTCTACGTCCACACCCAAGCTTTAGGGCTAGCCAGTGCCTAGCACCATCTCGTGTGGAAAACTAGGTTATGCCCAGCAACCAAAGATATTTTTTTTTTCTTCTAATTAGGGTACGTCCAATATCTAAGGTACTTAATTAAGCTATGTCTATATTACAGGGCTAGGCTATAACCTGCACCTAGGTCATGACCCAGGCTATGTCCAGCACCCAGAAATAGGCTAGGGTAGCCATGTCTAGCCCCCAGATATAGGGTAGGGTATTTCCAGAACCCAGACTAATATTTATTGGTTTATCTCCTTATTTAGAGAATTGAATAGATGCAACAAGAAATATATACCCAAGTAAAATGGTGAGTGGGATGGGTGTTTTGTGCAGGTCCGATTTTAAAAAGCCCGGGGAATACTGGTGCCATTTTAAGTTGCACCATTTACTTTGCCCTGGGGAAAATTCCTGTGTAGTTAATCATTGTGGTGGTCCATTTAAGAGCATTTCAAACGTTGAAATCATTACTGTATACAGAGGAAAATCATCAGACATGGACGTCTCGCTGGGTTTGGACTATAGTGATGTATCTATAGGGGGTTGGCAAGTTGCTGACATATTATTTCTTGCATCACAATTTTCCCTTGAAAGGCAAGCCATAACCCTTGGCCAAATGTAGTTGCCAAGACCATGAGGTCACAGTTTAGTTTCCCTTACCATACATCCTACGCGTCTTCCCATGTGTCAATCTTCATTTCAGTCTGTGACCTTTCTGGACCATGTTCTTCATTTTTAATTGTGTTTGGTATTAAGTTGATGATTTCCCCAAGAGAAGGAGGTTCTCGTACATCGGTCACGTAGAACAGCAATTACAGCGATTACCTGGAAATGTTCTACTTTAAGTATTTCCCTTTTTATAACTATCTAAGTAATTTCCTTCCCCGCCGTATTTTTTCCCTCATTGAAAGGGAGCGATTTTGATTGATCTTTTATGGAAAATCCCATTTTGAACATTGTGCTTGCACGCAATTATATAGCTTATATACCAGTAATTATGGCGATTATATAGTGTTTTTTGATATTATTGAAGATTTGGATTGTTTTTGTGGCATGTATATATTCATCTCGGCCTCACAAGGTCGACCCTGTGTGTAAAATATGGCCGGACAAGTGTTGTATGTCAGTCTGACTTTCTGTAATCATCGTACACCGGCAACACGTCGGGCAGGTAGCGCCACATCACGTTTTCTCTCGACATAAACCCTAAATCCCTCCATAAAAAAAAAAAAAAAAATAAAAAATGGTTAGTAAATTATGGAATATAATCATAGAAAAATAAACACCATGAGTTGTGAGTTGTACCTTATGTATAGGATGAAATTTTGGGTTAAAATTCCAGCGATTGTGAATGGTGGAAAGTGAGGTGATTGTGTGTGTGTGTGTGTTTGTGTGTGTGTGTGATGGTCAGTTTGAGCTGTGGTGTGCCACCGTCTGTCTGTGTGTGTGTGTGTCTCTCTCTCTCTCTATACCACCTGTGGCGTCATTGCCCCCATAACTGATGTAGGGGAGAGGGAGAAAGAGAGAGAGAATGTGAAGGATTTTTCCAGTGTGGAAACTCGTGCACAGAATACGTCCTTTGGGAGTGGAATTAGAAACGGTAATTGGGCAAGGGGATAAGAAACATGGCTGGAAAATGTTTTCTTTTCCCTCTCTCTCTTTTTTTTTTTGGGGGGGGGGGTGGGGGGGCCATTTCTCCCTAGTTCAGTGGGAGA